>CM053786.1:345518632-345568632 GCA_028749045.1 Cupressus sempervirens | reverse complement strand
TTTATTGTATTAAGTCAAATAAAGTTTAATTTTTCATATGATAGATGTGATGTTATATTATTTAGTGAATTATTTTTATTCTAAATGTTTCGAATAATTATAGTTAGGACTACAACTTTAATGTTTTGAAATAATTAAATCAGTATTTATTTGAATTGTTATCTGAATGTTTAAATTTTTTTTAAAGTAAATAAGAGTGATACTAAGCTAGATCATTTAAATAATTTAATTTGGATTGTTTAAATTAATAAATCGATTAAATAATGAAAGTTTAAAATTAATGATCTTTTCCTACTCGTGATTGTGAACCCTAATGGAATGTCAAGGTGTTACTTTAGGAACATGTTTCTGCCTACATTGTACCTAGCACTTTAACTTATGAAAAAAACCATATCGAACTTAGTGAATTTAATTATTACACTTTAAAAAAAAATTATTACATGTTTTTTTGTCCCTCTTTTTTTGGGCATGACAATTTCAGTCATAGAACATGGGTACATTGTTTGAAGAGAAAATCTGATGCATTTGATAAATTTGGTGAATTTAAAGCCCTGGCTAAAAAAGAATGTGGACACTACGTTAAGGTCCTTAGATTAGATAGAGGAGGGGAGTATACCTCCAATATGTTTGTAAATTTTTGTAGGCAAAATGGCATCAAGAAAGGGCTTAGATAGCTAGTTATACTTTGCAACAAAATAGAGCAGTTGAGTGGAAGAATAGGACTATTGTTGAAATGACAAGAAGCATGATGAAAGAGAAGGGACTCCCAACTAAATATTGGGGAGAGACTATAGCAACAAAATTTTACTTGATCAATGGGTGTCCTACAAAATTAGTTCATGACAAGACATGAAATAGATGGATTGTTAAGCACTTGAGAGTGTTTGGATGTGTAGCATATGCACATGTGCCTAAGGAACAAAGGTAGAAGCTAGATGATAAAGGTGTGAAGTGTATCTTCATAGGTTATAGCTTAGAATCAAAGGCTTATAGATTGTATGATCCAATCACCAAGAAGATAATCATTTCAAAAGATGTGGAGTTTCTTGAAAATTAATCATGGGATGGCTCAGTTGATGTAAATTCAAGCACTTCAAGCAAAGTGTTGAGTATTGATGAGGAAGAGGAAGACATTGGTGATGAGGAGGGTAATGGAGCATCAAACATAGATTGTAGACAAAGGAAAAAAGGTAAGTAGCCCTTAACATGCCGAGTGACAGCTCCAAGAAATTCAAGACAACCCTAAGCTAGTATGCAAATTAGTAGCAGTAGCAATACTAAGATTTTAGATCCCACTGTCACATCCCTATTGCCAAGAAAGACCAAGAGTCTAAGGGAGATATACCAAGATGAAAGGTATGAGGAAGATTACGATGAGAGTGTAAGTTTTGCATTATTTTCTCATAGTGATCCAATTTACTTTGAAGAAGCTATGAAGGACAAGAAATGGTGTAATGCCATGGATGAGGAAATAGATTTTATTGAAAGAAATGAGACATGGGAGCTAACTACTTAGCCTCCCAAGAAGCAAGTAATTGGAGTGAAATAGGTTTACAAGACCAAGTGCAATACTGAAGGAAAAATAGATAGGCATAAGGCACATTTAGTGGTCAAGGGGTACAAGCAATAGTATGGCAGAGATTATGACGAGACATATGCCTTGGTTGCAAGAATGGAAATCGTGCATGCTATCATAACAATTGTAGCCCAACACAAATGGAAGGTATATCAAATGGATGTGAAATCCACCTTCTTGAATGGTTTATTGAAAGAAGAGGTTTATGCAAAGTAGCCACCTAGTTATGAAGTTCAAAGTGAAGAACACAAAGTGTATAGATTTAAGAGAGCTCTTTATGGGCTCAAGAAAGCTCCGTGAGCATGGTACAATAGGATTAACTCATATTTGATGAGCAATGACCTTAGAAAAAGTGATGGTAAGCCCACTCTCTACATCAAGGCAAAAATTGGTAATGTTTTGATTGTTACCTTGTATGTTGATGACTTAATCTTCACTAGAAATGACAATTTACTAATTGGTGAGTTCAAAGAGACTATGAAGAATGAATTTGAAATAACAGACTTAGGTCTCTTGAAGTATTTTCTAGGCATAGAAGTAAAATAAATGCATGATGGCATCTCATGTCTCAATAAAAGTATGCAAGGGAGATCTTGGAGAGATTCAAAATCCATAATAGTAAAGTTGTCCCAACACTAACAATAGTAGGTCTAAAGTTGAGGAAGGAAGATTGTAGCAAAAGTGTGAATCCAACACTATACAAGAGTATGGTTGGAAGTTTGATGTATTTGATAGCAACTCAGCCTTGCATGATGCATGTAGTAAGTTTGATTTCTAGATTTATGGAAACACCAAAAGATTCCCATTGGCAAGTAGGAAAAAGGATCCTAAAGTATGTGAATGATACCTAAGGATTTGGGGTTTGGAATTCTGTATACTATAGATAATGACTTTAAGTTGGTTGGTTATATGGATAGTGATTGGGTTGGAAGTCTAGATGATAGGAAGAACACTTCTGAATACATGTTTTATATGGGATGAGGTGCAATTTCAAGGGCATCCAAGAAGCAATCTATTTCTGGTCAATCTACAACATAGGGTGAATAAATAGCAATGAATGTAGCAACATATCAAGCTATTTGGCTAAGGAGGATCTTAATAGAATTGAATGAAAGGAAAGAGGATGGAACCATAATATTTTGTGACAACATCTCCTCAATTGCATTGTCTAAGAATCCAGTCCTCCATGGGAGAAACAAGCATATATAGATTAGATATCACTTCAGCAAAGAGTTGGTGGAGAATGGAGATATCAAGATGGAATTTTGTAAGTCTGAGTAGCAGCTAGAAGACATATTCACTAAGCCTTTGGGCATTGGAACTTTTGTGCACCTAAGAAAGAGTCTTAGTATAGTTGATTTGGATTAGGAGTGATCTTTGTTTTGTTTGGCTTAGGACAAAGGGGAAGTGTCATAAATTTAATGCATCTAGTCAGTTGCCCTTGGAGCAAAATACCCACCTATCCACTTGATAGCATTTAACTTGGTAGGTGAGTTTGAAATCTAAAATGAGAGGGAAAACCTTTGCTGAAAGACAAAAAGAATGAATCTGATTCATTAAATTAGTTGAAGAGGTTAGAAAGTGTAGAGCAGAGTAGAGCACATAGAAGAGAAGGAAAATGATTAGTAGATCAAGTTAGAGGTCAAAGAATAGAAGGAAGGTTTAGAAAGAAGACAATATTTGTAACAATAAAAATTTGATCTCCTTGTTCTCTATGAATTTGTATTTTTTTGTCATGTGAAGCACTGATTGCTCTAGGCTCATTGTATGAAGCTTTTAGTGTTGTAATTTTAAGTTTAAGTTTGAGTTTAGTTTTATAAATTTGAAGTTTCTAGTGTTTTTTGGTTGAAGTCGAATGCTCCCAAATTTTGTAATAGATTTTTTACCTAGTTGAATAGCTAGCAAGTAGATATACAAATATTTTTTTTCCCCTTCTTCGATTTTTCCTTGCATGGCATTTTGTATTTGAGAAGTTCATATTTGAAAGTTTCATTGTTCAACTCTATACATTTTACTTGTAGAAAAGTTCAGATAGGAGGTCTGTTAAAAGATCACTTAGTTTGTCCAAGACATGTTGTCTTTACCAAGTCCACCAAATCTCTCTTTGATGTCCTTATCAAGTTCACTCAATTCTTTTGTTGTCAAGCTCCACTTTGCAATAGTGACTAGCTCACTTAGCATCTATACTGCCAAGCTCTCTTAACATACTCTATGTTGAGTTGCCCTTTGTTGCTGAGCTCACTTGACTCCTTCACATGCCAAGTAACTTGACATCATCTTCCTATCACTCAGTACATTCTTGTGCCAAGGAAGTCTATTACTTGGCATTGTTTGCTATCGAGCAAAATTTTATGAGTTTGTGATTTATTTTTCACACTATTAGATTGTGGAGCTGTAGCTTGAACCGGATTTTTTTTGGAACTTGTTAAATGCGACTATTTTAGGCAAGCTAAAATTTATTTTCACTGCCATTCCATTTTTGCACACTTAAGAAATAATGTTGAGATTAGATTGAATTATATTTCCATTATAAAATTTCAGCCTTTTATATTATCTCCATATTTCAAAACTTCCTATTCAAATGTACTTTTAATCTTCAAGAATTTACAATTGGATTAGGTTGATCTTACCTTATCCACTTGCCTACCAATATGAGAAAAGAGGTTTCAAATCTATCTCCAAGCCTAAGTAAGGAGACTTTGTACCTTTTGACATTGAGTATACTTGGAAGGGTATGGAAGAAGATTTGGGCCTAGTGTTAGACCATTCCATCTAGTTGAAAATACTCTACCTTACTATTAGGAAATTTACTTATAATTTCTTTTGTTCTAAGTGCACTTGGCTAATTTGGTGGCACATAATACCTCAACAAAAGAAAAGAATAAACAACATTGTTATGTTTTTTCTTGCACTAATTGTCATTCCTACATCTACAACAACCATAGTTGGTGTATTGTTTACTCCATCACCAATGATTGCCATTGCTAACCCATCTACCTATATTACAAAGGATGAAAAATGCTATTAAAACCATGTTCTTTTCGGGACTAGGTTGGTCCTTTTTAACATTTTTTTCCGGATCAAATTCTCAATTTTTTTGTAAAATATATATATAAAGTTGTTAGATTATATATAATAACTTTTATAATCATCATTGAAGTGGGGATATTATGGCAGCCACCTAATTCAAACAAGGTTGCACAAAGATCTGGAGATCATTGAATCCTTCAAATTTTTCTAGAAAAGCAATATAAAGCTCTCTAGTATATAGAAATTGGAAAAATAGAATCTACAAAGCCATCTACTAGACCCGACAAAGTCTGATAGACACTTGCCAAGAGAATCCAACAAGCAAATGCAAACAATAGGATACTTTGCACAAAATCAATTGATTAGCCACATATCTTCTATATTGCCATTACAATTGCTATTCCTGAAGAAGTCAACTCCCCTAAACATCGTGCTCCACATTGCACTGCACTAGTTAAAGGTAATCTATACCCAATTCATGTGCATTGACATCATTTTTCTGTAATGCCAAGATTCAAGTTAAATTGTGCTATTCTTAATTATATTTCAATTTATGTGAACTAAACATAGTTTTTATCTTCAATGTGTCCAAAGAAGTCTCTTACGATAAATGTGGTTGTCCAACATGTGTGAGGAAAGAAAATATGTTGTAAGAAGACAAAGTTGTGCCATGTCACATTATTAAAAATGCATGACATGCAAAACATCAAAGTGGAATAGTATAGACAAGGCATGTCAAATAGAAAGAATGTTAATTTGTACTCAAGTAATGCACCACATGAGGCTCTAGAAACTATGTGTTGCAATGCATTGTATCTACCGCAAATTGGAAAATATCTCTGCTTTGAAATACCTGCAAACTAGTGCTTTGAGGGCTATGATTTCTCTCCTACAACACACTAACAAAAAGCTTGAAGATCAGGCACTCTATTCCATAGTAATCTATTCACCATTTATAAAACCATTGGTAGCACCAATTAAATAAGGCCAAAATAATCCTCATCAATATTTTAGGAAAAAAAAAACATGAACATTAACCACTATAATATTTTATCCATTTAAAATATGTTTACTTATAATTCCAATCTGCAAAGGCTTTTATACTGATATAGTATGTGCTAAGTATTGTTGATTTTAAGATACTCAAACTACTATTTTTGTACTATCATTTATAAAAGGATTGTTAAAAACTTTAAATACATGTTTCTATAAGAAAATAATTGCTTCACTCACTTGTAGATAAGCTACTATCAATTTTTTTATGGAATAAAATTAAATAAAATAAAAAATGTGAAAAATAATTATTTTTATAAATATTATATAGTTTTATGTTTACAAAATAAATGTTTTCTCATAGCAATTGTTTAAAAGATTATATCTATTTAAAAAATTATATGTTTGGAAGATTATATCTTCTTACAAAATATTTATTTCACATAAAATTTTATAACAATAATTATAAATACAAAACTTTTGTTCAAATTTTAAAAATTATATCAAATTATTAATATATTTAAAACATTACTTACATAATTCATATATAAATTGCTTGTTATATCTATTTTTGATTTATCTCTCTCACTTATTCTATCTTCTCCCTCTCATATTATGTGTGTGTGTGTGTGTGTGTGTGTGCACGCGCGCGCTTTTTAATTATATCTACATATCTCCTCTCATTTTTATTTATATATTATTATTTTCACTCATTTAAATCTATTGACAGGAACTATGACCATTGTGTCTCTATTAGAAATTGTGAACCAATACAAACTGATACATACTTTCATTAATAATGGAATTCCAATTCCAATTCAGGGGTAGTGTTTTTGTCAAGCAAGATGCATTCCACCTATTTTCTTGTGTATCTCTGCAAATTTATGGACTTCAATCTGCTGCATGCATTTTTCCACCACCTCTTGTATTTTCATTTAAGCTAGAAACATGGGTCAAATTAGACATAATTGAATTCTTCCAAATATAGTTTCCCATCTCAATACTTTTCTGCTCATCCAAATCAATGCCTATGGTTGTGCTATCTTGGTTTCTATTTCTAATGGAGATACACAAGCCATTTTTGAATGTAGACTATCATTTTGCAAATCTAAGCTTATTTATACCTCATTATTTGTAGTTTGGGTTGTCAACAAATCTAAGCTTATTTATGACTCATTGTTTGTAGTTTGACTTTATTGAATCCATACATTGACAATGCAATACACTTAATTATGTCACTAATTTTCAATGGCATTGTAATCAATAATATCAATGAGCCCCAGTTTCTACAGCTTCCTTGGCATAACCCATTGGTCATCATTGTGGTAAGCATCCCATTTATCTTAATCTTTCCATTATTTCACATATCCCTGGAGACTAATAAAAAATACGCCCTGGTCAATCATTTATGAAAAATATCCCCTGACTAACTAAAAGGAATTCAACAAAAAAGAAAAAGGAAAAATAATCTAGGTCTTCCACTGCTTGATTTAAAACTAAAATATTTGCTTTCAATTATTTGCTTTCAACAAAAAAGAAAAAGGAAAAATAATCTAGGTCTTCCTCAAATGTCATAAATTTCAGCAATTTGAACTCTACGTCACTCAAATCCATTTCTAAATTTTGTGAATGAAAAAGTAGATATTTTGCAACTCTAAGAGAACATTGTCCATGTAAAAGGGATTTAATGGTTGGCTAGGGGTGAGAATCACTTAAACTCAAATTAGCTTTAAAAAATCAGGAAATAAAGTGTAACAATAAATGATAAAATGATAATATTTTGACCTACAATGTATTTTGATATATTTATGGCATTTTGTGCTTTGGTGCTATTGGAATTAGTCAAGGTTTCAGATTCCTTGAATCCTAGAGCCTTGGATTCTATTGATATTTTCCACATTGTCTTCAATTTTCTACATTCAAATTTATGTTTTGTCATCCACTGATCTATTTGTATTTCTATTTGTATTTTTTTTTCTAATGACTTCGTTCACATTTCAAATTCAACCCTAATGTTTTTAGTTTTTTGCACTCTAATATTTGATGAATTTTTCTTCATTTTTTCTTCATTGTTTTCTGTTAGTGTTTTATTTGCATCACATTCCACCCCTCCACATTGAAAGCAGCGTGAACTATTTTTGGATGACTTATTTTGAAAGAAATTTTCATAAATACATTCTTGATATTTAAAAACTTAGATTGGCTAGAGTATGGTTGAAAGCACTCTGTACTCCGAGAGGGGAATCCTATGAAAAGTTTCATTATAGAATATGGTGGGACTTATGTTGGTGAGGTCATGGACATCCTTCAACTTCCAAGGTCTTTCTTGTTCCTTTCTATGTTAGTTTTAGTTTTATATGTATTTTTAATTTAATTTATTTAAATGATGATTTGATAATATAAAAATTAATTAAAGTAGTTTAATTTTTATTAATAAAATAATAATTTTAAATATAGTTTTATAATTTTAATTATAATGGTTATAATTTAATTGTGTAGTTTTATATAAATATTTTAATGATACATATGTTATTAAGTTGAATGGATTTTGTTTGAAGGTTGTATCAAAACTCATATGGTGTTTTCCCATGCCTCATGGTTGAGTAAGATTGGTAGTGGCACATGATGCTTGTATAATTTGTATGATTGAAATGATATATATCTATCATTAAGTTAATTGCAAGGGTTTTATTAAAAGGTATTGTCAAAATGGTTAGATTTCAATTGGATCATTCATTCATAATCATTATCAAGACATCTAATCTTGTGCATTATGATTAATTGTATGATCAAAGAGGGGGGAAGGGGGGGTGGAGAGAGAGAGAGAGAGAGAGAGAGAGAGAGAGAGAGAGAGAGAGAGAGAGAGAGAGAGAGAGTCATGCCCAAAATATGAGAGCAAAAACACACAATTTTTTTTTTAAAATTTACTAATGATAAGGTTCACTAGGCTTTAAGAGTTGATTCTCAAGAAAAGTAAAGGTTCACTACAATTCATCTTAGGTTTATAACCATGAGTAGGAATAAATTGATAAATTTATACTCTCGTCATAAAATGGATATTGGCATTTTTTTCGTTATTACATAATTTTTACAATATATATTTAAAATTCTTGGATAACAATTTTAATGAGCATGAGTCTAATCAAATAGAAATTTCTTAATTGAGAACCAATTTTAAGGAATATCACATCTAGATATACACATAATTATACTTTATTTAACTTGATTTAATTAAAATCTAAATTTAACAATTACTAAAAAACTTCTCTATTAATGCTAACTTAAAGAAAACAAGGTCATAGCTAACACTTAGCACACTAAAACTTTTAAATATATTAATTAAATTTACTATTTAATTTAAAACTAATTCCAAAATTACTTTACAATCTAAACACTTATAATGAATACTATTGAATAATTAAACTATCTTAAATTTAAAAACTTTACACAAATAAAACATACTAACACTAATAGATTAACAAAAATCTAAATTAACTACATACTTAATAGTAATAAATCATATCTGAACTAAAACTAACTATACTTACTAAAAACTAAATGCATTTAAAATTTAAGATTTATTCTAAAATAATAATAACATTAATAATATAACTAAAATTGAATAAATCAAAATCTAAACTAAATTTTATTAGTAAAACTTTCATCACCTTCTAAACTAATATAAAGATTTAACTAAATTACCAACTACTAAAACATGAACCATTTATAATAACTAGTCCTAACTAAAATCCACATCCTAACACAAATCTATCCCAACACTACCACTCAACCCAAAAATAAATCTACTGCCCAAGATACACTGCACTAACCAATGCTAACTAGGCATTCCAAAAACGTGGGTGTTCCCTCCCATCAAGTACTGGGCATGACATATATGGTGAACGTGCCAAGACAAAGGATGAAATTTGTTTAAATGTCAAGGCCAAGTTAATGGTTTCGACATTAATGCCAAATCACATCTGCCCCTCCTTTATTCAAAACATAGGCCAATGTCATGATTCAACCCCACTTGCCAAGGACATGTTTTTTATTAAAAATGAAAAAGAAAACAACAACAATCACGACAGCCTGCGCTTAGGAAGAGATGGGAGGGGGGGGAGGGGGGGTAGTTAATGTGAAAAGTTAATTTGGAAGGAATATATATTAGTTTAGCTAGGATATCTATGATGATATAACTTATTTAATTTTGTAAATTTAGTTGTTCAATTTTGTTTTATAAAAAAATGAGTTTTTTTTAAGGCATCTCTGAGGAATATTCCCTATTGCACCAAGGGATTTAAAGTCTTTCCCCATATAAAATTCAGAGAGTATTTTTCTCTTGTAGAAATTACTAATGATAAAATTTTCCAAGGGGGATATATATATATATATATAAGATTATTGAATTTTGCTAAAACATAGTTAAGCCAAGAAATTGACTAATTTCTATCATCAACATTGCAAGATTGTTATTTTTTTTTTCTATTACTACAAAATTGAATCAACATTCCATACAACATAATATCATTAATTTACTTATTTGATGATTTGCCTTAACATATTTGCACTTGAAATTTTCAAAAATTGAACATCATGATTCTAACTTATCTTGATATTAATTCTTATAACTGAAAGGAAATTATGAAAACCTCATGAGAATGATATCACTTAAGCTCTATTTTATTGAGAACCTGATTCAAAGGCTCAGCTAGGAAAGAACCAAGAAGAAAAATTGGCATTGTTGCCATTACAAAAAGGTTTTAATTACAATTTACACAGGATTTCAATCTTAAAATTTCAACAATCAAATAAATTTTTTGTTATGGCCCTTAACAAGGGACCCATTTCATTTTCTGTAATACATTGCTGAGGTCATGGAGGGAATGAAAAACTGACCAGGTGACAAACAAACATAACAAGAAACTAAATCAGACATTCATATCCATACTAGGTTTTCACAACAGGAATCAACATTGAATCAAAACTAGGGAAAGGTGGATTTTTCCAATAGGAGATGTCAGACACAACACCAAAATAGGTGCGCAATTGGGGCTATAACTCAAGGAATTCCGTTCTTCCATTCTTACATGCCAAAACTCATACGTGGTTTGTGCTAATAGGTAGGGGCCCTTAACACCCTACCGTCTCTCCCTCTTCTCGTCCTGAGAAGAGACTCTACACTGTTGGAGTCTAATTAAAGACCTTTCCCGAAATTGGCCACTTCTACCCTATCTAAGGGTGAGTAATACCAAAACACCCATACAAGAAAACTTTGAAATTCAAGCAAAACATGAAGGAAAAACATTCAAGAAAACATTATTTATATCCTTCCCAAGCATACCCAACATACATACAAGCATACCAATGAACAACACAATAACATAAGCATGAACCAAGCATGAAATAACATGAACAACATGAACAACATGAACAAAGGGGATGAAGAACTCCTACCTTTACAAAAGTTTATGATAAAATGAACAGTTGAGAAGAGCTTTTCCTTCCTTGCCTTCAATCTTCCAAGGCTTCACTCTAAAACTAGAGATTGGGTAACAACCAAAACTACTCAAAAAGGGCCTCTAAATAAGATCCAAAATCAACCACCAAAAAGGGCAATAACTTCCCCCACTTACCTAAAATCTAGAAGTTTCTAACTCAACCAAACCTAAGGTTAACCTCTAAATGGAGTTGAGGTTATTCAACTCATGGTAACCACTTTCAATTTTTGCACTAAGGCAAAAATAGACTTTTTGAGTGACCTCAAAAGTCAACAAAAGGGGCTAGGGGGGTGGAAAATACTCCCAAACCATACTCATACACCTTGGGTGTAAAGATTTCATGATTTAAGGCCTTATGAATTGATTTGGGACCAAACAAATGCTAGGAATATTTAGGACCATCTAACAACACCAAAATGCAGATTAAGCACTAATCTAGATTAGGGGTGACTAAACTTGATTAAATTTTTTTTAGCAAAAATGACACTAACTTAGTCTGACTTAGGTCTGAAGGTTACATAGTTAACCCTAACTAGCATGCTAGAATGCACAAAAAATTCACGAGTGTCAAGCGACACTATAAAAAATACTGTTATGAATGTTAACATTGACTAAATTATAGAAAGATACATTCATACATCTCACAATACAATTAAGATATGAACCACAAGGTTTCCACAAATGGTACATAGGGATTAGTTCCATTCCTCCATCAGGTTTCTCAGCTAAAATATCTTGCACACTCATTGCACACACTAGTAGGCCCACAAAATCACATGCACATATGTATATACGTATTAGGGAATCACATAAATTAAAACATACATCTTTCACTCAATCAGGGTTTCTCTCATCCTACTCATATTCTTAATCATTACAATTTCATAATCAAAGTGTTAATCCTACATTTACCTACTTCATCAACATACATGTTCACAAAGCATTAAATAATGAACTCAAATATCTTAAAGTAAACATCACACAACATGAAATAATATAATATGTTCAAAGTTTTCGATAGTCTCTCGACATCTCGAGTCATGAATATCAAAATAAAAATGTATCACTATGCTATGATGGGTCAGAGCGAGGCCTCAGCGAGAGAGAGAGAGAGAGAGAGAGAGAGAGAGAGAGAGATCATGAAGGATGCAAGGAGAAAGGAGGAGAGGGGAGAGTGCAAGAGGGAGAAAAGTGGAGAGAGGGAGTGAGTGAGAGAACTAGGAGGGGAAGGATGCAATGAAAAATGAGGAGAAGGGAGAGTACAAGAGGGATAAAATAAGAGAGAGGGAGTGAGTGACATAAATGGGATAGGATGAGAGAAGGATGAGGGGGAGAGTACATGAAGAATGCAAGGAGAAAGGAGGAGATAGGAGAGTGAGAGAGGGATGAAGAGATGAAGAGGGGAAGAGTGCATGAAGGATGTATGGAGAAAGGAAGGGAGAGAGGGAGAGAGTGTGAGAGGGGAAAAAGATGAGAGAGGGAAATGAGAGGGAGAGGAGTGGGAGAGGAAAAGGGGCATATAAGAAAGGGAGAGGGGAGAAAAGGAGAGTGAGAGAGAGGGGGAACACATGAAGGATGCGAGGAGTGCAAATGGGAGAGAGGGAGACAAAGATGTCAAGAGTGCAAGGGAGGGAGGGGAGAGAAGGGAGAGAGTAGAAAGGGGGAGCAAGAGTGGAGGGGGGGAGAAAGTACATGAAGGATGCTGAGAGAAAGGATGATAGGGGAGAGTGCAAAATGGAGCAAAGGTGAGTGAGGGGAATGGGAGAGGGTGAAAGAGAGAGGGGGGGCAAGAGGGAGATTGCATGAAGGATGCAAGAATAAAGGATGAAAAAGTGGAGGAGAGTGCAAGGGAGGGAGGGAGGGAAGTGAGGGGAAATGTGTGTGTGTGTGTGTGTGTGTGTGTGTGTGAGAGAGAGAGAGAGAGAGAGAGAGAGAGAGGGTGGGGAGAGTGTAGGGAGCAAGGATGAGATGAGAGAGTGAGAGATGGATGGAGAGAGGAAGAGGGTAGATTGCATATAGGATGTAGGGAGAAAGAAAGGGAGAGAGTGTGAGAGGGGATAAAGGGAAGAGAGGGGTAAGAGAGAGAGGGAGGAGAAGAAGATGAAAAGGGGCATGTGGGGAAGGGAGAGGGGAGAAAAGGAGACAGAGAGAGAGTGGGGAACACATGAAGGATGTAGGGAGCACAAAGGGGAGAGAGGGGCAAGGGGGAGGGAGGGGGAGTGGAGAGAGGGGGGAGAAAGTGCACGATGGATTCAAGGATGTAGGGAGAAAGGAGGAGAGAGAGCAAGAGAGAGAGAGGGAGGGGGAAGCGATAGGAGGGAGATAGAGAAGAAGAGGGAGTGGAGGGGAGAGGGGAGGAAGGGATATTGGAGAGAGTGAGAGAGATAGAAGGGGAGAGTTTAAGAGGGAGGTAGTGAGAGAGAGGGGGGGGGGGATGGAGGGAGGGATAATGAGAGGGAGAGGAGTACATGAGGAAGGAAAAGAGAGTAAAAGAGACAAGAGGGGTAAAGGAGGATAATGGTAGGGAGATCACAAATGAGAATGGGAGGGAGAGAGAGAAGGACGAAAGGAATGGGAACTATGAGAAATGAAGGGAAGAGGGAGTGAAGAATGGAAGGAGAGAATGTAAGGGGAGAGGAGAGAAAATGAGAGTAAGGAAATGGCAAGGGTAGGGAGAGAATAAAAGGGAGGGGTATGGATATCATGAGAGAGAGTTGGAGGGAAATAGAGAAGGAGGGAGGGGATGGAGAGCAAGAGATGAGAGAGTGTGAGATGGAGGAAGAGTGTGAGGAATGAATAGGAGAGGGAGATAGGGGGGGAGGAGAGAGAGATGGGGTTGGGGGGGACACATGAGGGATAAAGGGATCGAAAAGGGGAGAGAGGGAGACAAAGAAGTGGGGAGCACAGGGGAGGGAGGAGAAAGAGGAGAGAGGGAGGCAAGGGGAAGAGGAGAGATTTCATGAAGAACATTTGGAGAAAGGAGGAGAGGGGGGGGGGGGAGAGAGAGAGAGAGAGAGAGAGAGAGAGAGAGAGAGAGAGAGTTATAGATAGCATGAAGAATGCAAAGAGAAAGGAGGAGAGGAGAGAGTGCAAGAGGGAGAAAAGTGGAGAGAGGGAGTGAGTGAGAGAACTAGAAGGGGAAGGATGCAATTAGAAATGAGGAGAGGGGAGAGTGCAAGAGGGAGAAAATAAGAGAGAGGGAGTGAGTGATAGAAATGGGAGAGGATGAGAGAGAGATGAGGGGGAGTGTACATGGAGAATGCAAGGAGAAAGGAGGAAATAGGAGAGTGAGAGAGGGACAGAGAGAGGAAGAGGGGGAGAGTGCATGAAGGATGCATGGAGAAATTAAGGGAGAGAGTGTGAGAGGGGACAAAGGGGAGAGAGGGAGAGAGGGAAATGAGAGGGAGAGGAGTGGAAGAGGAAAAGGGGCATATAAGAAAGGGAGAGGGGAGAGAGAGGGGGAACACATGAAGGATGCAAGGAGTGAAAATGGGAGAGAGGGATACAAAAATGTCAAGAGTACAAGGGAGGGAGGGGAGATAGGGGAGAGAGCAGAAAAAGGGAGCAAGAGTGGAGGGGAAGGAGAAAGTACATGAAGGATGCAAGGAGAAAGGAGGAGAGGGTGAAAGTGCAAGAAGGAGCAAAGGTGAGTGAGGGGAATGGGAGAGGGTGAGAGAGAGAGGGGAGGCAAGAGGGAGATTGCATGAAGGATGCAAGAGGAAAGGAGGGAAAAGGGGAGGAGATTGCAAGGGAGAGAGGGAGGGGAGTGAGGGGAAATGTGTGTGTGTGTGTGTGTGTGTGTGTGTGAGAGAGAGAGAGAGAGAGAAGGGGGGTGAGTGTAAGGAGGAAGGAGGAGAAGAGAGAGTGAGATATGGATGGAGAGAGGAAGAGATTAGATTGCATATACAATGAAGGGAGAAAGAAAGGGAGAGAGTGTGAGAGGGGATAAAGGAAAGAGAAGGAAGAGAGTGGGAAGAGAGAGGGGAAGGAGAAGAAGAGGAAAAGGGGCATGTAGGGAAGGGAGAGGGGAGAAAATTAGAGGGAGAGAGGAGGGGGGGGGGGGGGAACACATGAAGGATGTAGGGAGCACAAAGGGGAGAGAGGGGAACGGGGGAGGGAGGGGCGGTGGAGAGAGGGGGGAGAAAGTGTATGATGGATTCAAGGATGTAGGGAGAAATGAGAGGGAGTTAGAGAGAGAGGGAGGGGGAAGGGATAGAGGGGAGCTAGAGAAGAAGAGGGAGGGGAGGGGAGATGGGAGGAAGGGATATTGGGGAGAGTGAGAGAGGGAGAGGGGAAGAGTGTAAGAGGGAGGGAGTGAGAGAGAGAGGGTGGGGGGAGGGAAGGATAATGGGAGTGAGAGGAGTGCATGAGGAAGGAAAAGAGAGTACAAGAGACAAGAGGGGTAAAGGGGGACAATGGTAGAGAGATCACAAATGAGAAAAGGAGGGTGGGAGAGAAGGATGGAAGGAATGGGAACTATGAGAAATGAAGGGAAGAGGGAGTGAAGAATGGAAGAAAAGAATGTAAGGGGAGAGGAGAGAAGATGAGAGTAAGGGAGTGACAAGGGTAGGCATATAATGAGGGAGAGTTGGAGGGAAAGAGAGGAGGGAGGGGATGGAGAGGAAGAGATGAGAGAGTGTGAGATGGAGGAAGAGTGTGAGGAATGAAGAGGAGAGGTTGTGAAGAATGGAGGAAGAAATTACACAAGGGAAGAAAAAGGAGGGAGGGAGATTTAAGAGGGTGAAAGAGGGGGAGTAGAAGAAAGAAAAGTCAAAGAGAGGGAGCAAGTAAGGGAAGATAAGGGGGCACAAGGATAGTCTATGTGTGTGTGTGTGAGAGAGAGAGGGGGGGGGCGGGGGGGGGCATGAGGAAGGGAGGGAGAGTACAAGTAGAGGGTGGTAAGGGGGATGATGGTAGGAAAATTATGAAATAGAAAGGGAGGGATAGTGGGAGGAAGGGAGGGAGATAAGAGGGAAGGGGTGGAAGGAGAGGGGGAGAGGGGGAGGAGAAGAGTGTGATAAAGGAGAGGGGAAAGGGAAGAGAGGGAATGAGTAAAGGAAGACAAGGGGGAGGGGAAAATGGTATTGAGAGTGTGAGACAAAGAGGGAGGAAGATGATAGAGAGGGGGAGTAGGAGAGTGTGAGGAGTAGAAGGAGAGAAGGGAGGAAGAGGAGAGAGGGTGTGAGAATTGAAGGAGAGAGGGAGGAGGGGGGAGAAGGATAGTGTGAGAAGGACTAGAGGGGAAAGGGGGAGAGAGGGAGAAATTAAGGGAAGACAATAGGGAGGGGACAAGAGTAGGGAGATCATGAGAGAAAGAGAGGGAGAAATGTCACACAAAGAAGATGGAGAGAGGGGGAGGAGGAGAGTTTGAGAAGTAGTAGAGGGAAAGAGAGGGGCAAAGGTGAGTGTGAGAAGGAGTAGAGAGGAGAGTGGGAGATAGGGAGTTAGTAAGGAAAGATAAGGAGGAGGGGACAAAGGTAGAGAGGGTGTGTGTGTGTGTGTGTGTGTGTGTGTGTGTGTGTGTGTGTGTGAGAGAGAGAGAGAGAGAGAGAGGGGGGGGGGGAGGAGGGGAGTGTGAGAGGTAGTAGAGGGAGAGGGAGAGGGAGGAGGAGGAGGAGAGAGGGTGTGATAAGGAGTAGAGGGGAAGGGGAAGAGAGTGAGAAAGTAAGAGAAGGAAAGTGGTGAACAAGGGTAGGAAGAGCATGAGAGAGAGAGGGAGGGACAATGGAGAGAGAGAGAGAGGGGGGGGAGAGAGAGAGAGAGAGGATAGTGCAAGAGGATGCATGGTAAGGAAGAGAAAGAGTACACATAAATAAAGGGAGGGAGGCAAGGGGACAAGGGGGACAAGGGTAGGGAGAGTATGAAAGAGAGAGGAATGGAAAATGAGAGGTATTGAGAGGGGTTAAGGGGAGTGGATGAGAGAGATAAATGGGACTAGAGTAGTGTAGTGGCTACCCCTAGTTTTCTTTTTTATGGTATATTTCCCAAAATAATTAGGCCAAATTTTATGGTTATTTGATATGATTAGTAGTACTTGGTTACCTAATTTTGTTGATGCTACTTACATACTTAGATTATATATTTGATGAGCTACTTTATACTTGGTCACTTCATGTGTTCATGGTTATTCTTTCAATGATGTTGCTTTGTATATTTCATATAATGATTTTAGTTAATTTCATAATGACAGTTATATGGATGATTTAAATGTGGTTTTATGGTTACTTACCCCATACTCACATGTGTATGGTGTTCATGTATGTTTTACTTTATGTTTGGCATATCTAATTTGGTTGAGAGAGGGAGTCATAGTCACTTGCTAGTCAAGATCTACATGATGTACCACTCCCCACCATTTCCTATTTAGTTTAGATATATATGCATGTGTACATGTTCATCTTTTATTCAAATTTTAGGTGTCAGACATCAACTTTCCTAAACTTCCAAGATGAGTGTGCCCTATGGTAGTATCTCAATGGTAAAAGAGGGGAGATAGTTCTCAAGTCCAAATCCTAAACCTAAGCCAATTGTGCTAAACTATAGGACACGTATCTGAGTTATTTACCTTTCCAAATTCATCAAGTAACATGAATTCAATATTTTAACATTTGAGTTTGATTCCTACTTTTTTATTTAAATGAGTTTTCTTATATAGTTTTCCTATTGAATTTGTCCCCTCATCACAATGGGAGTTGGTCATTTAGGTTCCATGAGGTCAGGTGGTATTATTTCTTATACCATTGAGATTAGATAGCATGATGTCAATGTTAGATGTTCCTTATGTAGTTTTTCTATTCTTTTTATTTTGTGATTATGTTCTATGGTCATATTTTTGTTTATTGTACTTTGATTATTTGAGATCCTATGAGATGTTGTACCTTATCATGATGATATTTTTTTAGCATTTTATACCATGTGACTTGTACAAAGGATGATTATGCATTTTGGTTGTGTCATGTGGTATCTTATGTACTTGTATATTCTTTCATGTGATTTCATACCTATGGTTATTATATGACCTAGACTTTGTTTACTTATTTGATTTAATTTTAATAAAACTTATGTATTATTCAACCCTTGAGAGATGTATCTACCATTGTATTACTTATGTGCATATGTGATTTATTGGTTCCGCTTTGTATCTCTTGATTATTTTAATCTTAAAAAATAAATGTTTCAAAAACTTAGTGACATAATAGGCTAATTTCTTTTGGGTTCCCTCGTGGGGTGTTACATCTAGTATTAGGGCCTAAGTTTCTACAATATTGGGAGATTTACGTATATCCAGGAGTCATAGGAAAGGTCATATAGGAGACATGCTAGAGGCTATCAAACCCAATAAGATGAAAGACCTTCTAAGAGTCAAGATTAAGGTATTTACAAGATCTAGTATTGGGTATGATGCATATAATTGGTTGATTGCACTAGATACATATTTTGTGATGAAAGAATTTGACACAAATGTCAAATCAAGGTATGTCATTACCCACCTAGAGTTGCTTGTAGCTACTTGGTGGAAAATTGAGGAGAAGAAGCTGGGTCTAGATATGAAGAACGTAAAATGGGAGTTATTTCTAGAGCACATTTGTGACTGATTCTTACCTGAGGAGTGGAGTTAGTGGAGAGAAAATGAGTTTCATAATCTAAGATAGTATACCCTCACTATGGTAGAGTATGAGTGGAAATTCTTTGAGCTCATGCCCTAGGCAAGGATCAGTGATAATTTGCTACTTATGGTACAACACTTTAAATGAGACTAAACAACCATTACATTGGGGGTGTGAAGGTATTCCAGCGTAAGAGCCTTATAGAAATGATTCATCAGGCCATACTTGTTGAGCAGAATGTCACTTTAGGACACAGTGGTTTTGTGGGTGCACCCACTAGTGGACACATGCACCATTAGGGTCTAGGGGCACACAAAACTAGGGCACATAGAGTAATAAAAAGCCTCCTTTCTCCAAAGGAAATTAGGGTCAACAACAAAAACAACAACAAAAGGGATCTTATCATCTAGTATAGAGTGGTGGTTGAGGTTCTAACTCTTGGAATTTCCAAAACTCTTAGTGCAATAGGAACAATTAGTATAGTCAGTCTGTGTAGAGTAACCACTCCTTTTCTAGTAAAGATAGTAATCAACAATGTAGTGCACCTCCAACACAAAGAGGTTCTGGTAGAGGTACATGGTGTTTCTCATGTGGATATTTTGGGCATATTGAAGTCAATTTCATACAACATATATCTTAGTATTCAGAACCAAGGCCACCAACATCTAAGCCTACAGTTGGTGATGCTCGAATATCACCTTGAGTTTTTGCAGTGGTAGATCACCACTAGGAAGATCACTAGGGTACTATACTTGAGACTACATAAGTGATAAAAGGTATGTCCCTTTCTATTTTATTCAATTTAGGTGCTAGGATAGCCATAGACTCTCAAGTGTAGCAATGCAAGTTAAACCTAGGATGATTCATTACTTTAGTAGACCTTCGAGTCACTCCCCTTAGTTTCTATGACATAGTGTTGGCCATGGATTGGCTAGGTTTACATAGAGCCAACATTTACTGTAGGAGGAAGACTATTCAATGCAAGGATGACTAGGGTAAGGACTTCAAGATTTTAGGCATTCAAAGACCCATATCCCTTTGTATGATCTCTATTATGCAACTAAAGAAGAGCATTTGAAAGGCTTGCTAAGTGTTTGCCATTACTTTGAGTGGACTTTTGGAGGAAGAATTTGAAGTGAAGACCCTAGATCATTCTATCCTATAGGAGAATATCGATGTTTTTCCTACTAAGATCCGTGGTATGCCACCTAGGAGGGACATTGAATTTTGCATTGACCTCATCCCAATATTAGAGCTCATATCTAGAAATCCTTACTAGATGACCACTCAAGAGTTGAGTGAATTATGTCTACAGGTAGTGGACCTTTTCCCTAAAGGTTGTATTAGACAAAGTGTTTCTCCATGGGGAGCACTTTTTCTCTTTGTGAAGAAGAAGGATGGATCATTACACTTATGCATCGACTACAAACAATCGAACAAGGTAATGATTAAGAATAGGTACCCTTTAACAAGGATTTATGACTTGTTTGAAGAAATCAAGGGAAGAAAAATGTTCTCTAAGATAGAATTGAAGTTAGGGTACCATCAACTACACATTTAGGATGTTGATATACATAAGACAACCTTTCACACTCATAATGGCTACTATGAGTTTACAGTGGTTCCATTTGGTTTGATGAATGCTCCATCAATATTCATGTGCTTGATGAATGTAGTATTCCATTCTTACCTAGAACATTTTGTACTTGTGTTCTTGAGTGACATATTGATATATTCTAGATCTCATGAAGAACATGAGGAACACCTATGGTCAATCCTTTAGTACCTTAAAGACAATTAACTATTTTCCAATTTAGTGAAGTGTGACTTCTTTTAGTCTATGGTACAATACTTAGAACACATCATTTTAGGAGATGGTATCTTAGTGGATCCTATGAAAATCTAGGTGATGGTGGATTGACCTATACCCACTACTATATTTGAGATTCGTAGCTTGATGGAGTTGTCCAGATAGTACTGAAGATTTGTTCAAAACTTCTCTAGAGTTCTATATCTCATGACTTCCCTCCAGAGAAAAGAAAAAAGTTTATTTGGACAGCGAAGTGCAAGGAAGTATTTTAGAAGCTCAAGGAGATTTTGACTAGTGCATTGATTCTAGAAATACCTAATCTAGAAAGTGATTTTATGGTGTGTATTGATGCTTCCCTGGAAGGGATTGGAGTAGTCCTATTGCAAGATGAATGTGTGATTTCCTATGAGTATCACAAGCTCAAGGATCATGAGTTGAACTATCTCACAAATGATCTTGAGCTAGTTATAGTAGTTGTTCATGCCTTGGTGAGGTGGAGACACTTCTTGTTGGGGCATTATTTTGAGCTTCATAATGACTAACACAATTTTTTGTATATCTTCACACAGCCTAATATGAATACCAGGAAGTGGCATTGGATGGAGTTTTTATGCGAGTATGTTTGAGCTGAAGTATATTTAGGGAAAGGAGAATGTGGTAGCTGATGCTTTGAGTCACAGGAGACATAAGACATTAGCATTAACTCTTAGTGTGGACTTGAGGAGTCATATACTTCAAGCACTTCCTAGAGATACTTGGTATCAGGAAGTGAGCCTTGAGATAGATTTACAAAGATCTTTAAAGGGAAGATTTTCAAGCTATGATTTAGAGTCAAATAACCTTTTACATTATAAAAGGAGGATTTATGTACCACTATTGGATGAGCTTTGTGCATTGATCCTATATGAGGCCCATCATGCACCTTACCCAACACATCTAGGTGTCAAGAAGATGCACGTAGACTTACAAAAATTATACTATGGATGGGAATGAAGTGTGACATTGATGATTTTTTGGTTAGGTGTCTTGAGTGTCAAAGAGTTAAGATAGAGTACCAGTATCCTACAGTGCTTCTACAACCTAATCTCGTTCCTTCATGGAAGTGGGATATTATTTCTATGGAATTCATTATAAGATTTCCTATGATTTCTTGTTGACATGATGCTATCATGGTCACTGTTGAAAGTTTGACTAAGGTGGCATACTTCTCACCAATGATGTCATCTTGCATAGTGGCTTTTGTAGCCAATGTCTTTATGCGTGACATTATAAGATTGCATAGTATCCCCCAAAGAATCATTTCAAATAGGGATCCTATATTCACATCTGCATTTTGGATATCTTTACATCATGATCTTGGAGCATAGTTGAAGTTCAACTCAACATTCCACTCAGAGATAGATGGTCAAACAAAGAGAGTGAATCAGGTTCTAGAGGATATGTTGAGAATGTATGTCATGGACCGACAGACTCATTTAGAGGATTATCTATATCTAGTAGAGTTTTCTTATAATAATGGTCATCACAGTTTGATTGGGATGATGCATTTTTAAGCCTTGCATGTTCATCCTTGTCATACACCATTGAGTTGGCATATTTTAGAGGATCACATCCTATTGGGTCCATAGATGCTTCATTAAATGGAGCAATAGGTAGTGCACATTTGTGAGCACGCATCTACAACACAAGATAGGAAGAAGAAGTATGTCGATACTCAAAAGATAGATAAGTACTCTATAGTTGGAGAGAAGGTATTCTTGATAGTGCATCTTTGGAAGAGTCCAATCTATTAAGGAAAGGGTTAGAAGCTAGCACCTCGATTTGTGGGGTCATTTGAGATTCTTAAGAAGATAGATCTAGTTGCCTACTGTCTTGCATTACCACACAACTTAGCTTGTGTACATGATATTTTCCATGTTTCTATTATTAGACAATACATTCCTTATGTGATACATCTTCTTGATTGGAATACATTACAGGTGGAGGATGGGTAGTTGGCTTTGGAACTAGTGCGCATTCTTCAGCAATGGGATTTGACCCTCAGGGGTAAAACCATGGAGAAGGTAAGGGTCCAATGGGACCCTACTGATGAGTCATCAACTACATGAGAGGATGCATTTGGATTATAGGATGAGCATGCCCTATCACAAAATCCTAATGATAAAAGATGGGAGACAATTCTCGAGTCCAAATCCTAAACCTAAGCCAATTGTCCTAAAATATAGGACAACTATTTGAATTATTTACCTTTCTAAATTCGTCAAGTGATCTGAATTCAAGATTTTAAACTTTGAGTTTGATTCATACTTTATTATTTAAATGAGTTTTCTTATTGAGTTTTTGGATCTTCTCTAATTTTCAATTATAATTAAATCAAACAAAGATATTATTAAATGAATTAATTAAACAAAAACTTTATAAAGAAAAATCAAATTTTAATTATATTTAATTAATTGAGATATTAATTAAATAGAAGAAATAAATTTAAAGATTTAATTAAAAGATCAAATTCGGCTTAATTATATTTATTTAATTTAATAATATTAAATTTAGAAGTTGCATTTAAATAATGAACTTTAAATATTATTATTAGTAAATTAATAAATATGTTTTCTAAACATGTCTTCTTATTCAATAAAAATAAAGTGGGAATAATTTAAATTAGTTTTATTCTAATTAAAGGAAAAATGTGTGCACAATAGAATTAAATAAATAAAAATAATAAAAGAAGAGGCATTTGCATGTTCATAAACCACAAAACTTATGATGAGTTAAACTCTTTATTAGGAGATTAGAGCTCATTTCTCCACACATAGGTTTGGAGGGGCAATTTTTTGAGATTGGAAGACAAGATTTTTCTAAAGGATTTGGGAGACAGGAATTTGTGCAAACATCGAGCTTTTGTCACATTGTAGCATCGAATTAGGGTAGGAATTTTGTAGAATTCATTGTAGTGAAACTCTTCATATACCTCTATTTTCTTTGTGACTATTATATTGATTTTGGTTAATGGAAAACATATTTTAGATCAAAACCCTTGTTCTAGAAATAACCATTCTTTGTTATTGAATCATTTGAGAGAAATGAAATTGAAACCCTTACCAAAAGGCTTGAAATTTAGAAAATGGATTCATGGGTAGGTTATGAAATATAGGAAGGAAATTTTTTCAGTAAAATTGACTGGTTGCACCTATTCATTCTATTAGATTTTATAAAGCAATTTTTTAAACAAAAAATATGCCAAAATAAAATTACCACAATAATAAATTATTATTATGGTAATTCATCTTTTTTTTCTTGTAAAAATCTAGGTGTTTGAATTTTTTTAAAATATAAAAAATGGGGAGGCAAGGCCATGAGCCCTCCACCCTCCTTTCTACACCATGGTTAATGGCCTTGGCTACAATGCATAGCACAAGGGCTATCGTGAGCAAGCCAAGGGTTGTCACAAGAAAACCTTGTGCTACTTTAGCAGTCCCAAAGGTTGTTGTGACCAACCAGCCCTTAATTAGGGTTGTTAAAAAATAAGTTTTTTTTAAAAGTTTTTTTTTAATCTTAAAAAAAAAGGTATTTTATTATTTATAAATTAGTTTTTTAAAGCATATTTAATTTAAATCTTTTAAATTAATATATTAATTTTATTATTATTATTATTTGCTCGGTAAATGGCCTAAGCCTTGATTGATTTTATTAATACAAAGTAATTACAAAGAATTCCCCCGGTCTGACAGGCACAGGTAGGAAAGAATGGGGAAAGAAAACCTCCTATCTTGCTTGGGACCTTAGTCCTATATTATACATTAATAAAAGGGGCATACCCTAGTTTTAATTTAAAATAGATAATTCGATGATTACATAATTCATCCAAATAATCTCTAGATCATCTGTCTAAATTCACCAACAATAACAGAAGTTAAAGGTTAATGAAAATAAAAAAACTAACTATGATGTGCATCCAAGGGAATAATTCTCAACACATACATTCCATGTTAAACTAATTTAATGAGATTAATATTTTGCTTCAATTGTTGATTTAATTGTTTTTTATTATTATTCTTTAATCTGTCATAGCTTAATTATTTTGATATCTGCTTTAATGAGTTTTACTGAAGTTTAAGCTATAATGATTAGAATGTATTTGACAATGTACTTCATTATTCATTAAAAGAAATGCTTCTTGCATGTTAAAGGAATAAATTTTAAAAGTTTAACAAATTATCAGGATCCTAGATGAGCACAAAGCAAAAACCCATAAATTTTGTCAGAAACGTCACTTCGGATCTTTCCTTAAGATTTTAGATGTTGCTATTGGTGTGGGATTTGAATTACTCTATGCCCTGGTTATGTGAGTATGTCAATCATAAATTTCTACAAAGGTAAGAACTGAATAACATATTGCAAATTGGAAATAGATTTATATCTAAACACGATTTTTATTACATATATTAATAATATGTATAGTAAGCTTCATCTCCCATCTAATTTTAAAACAAAACTGACAAAAAGTAGTAAACAACTTATCTGCCCGATTTAGTAATATGGACAAATTATCTATAGAGGCACTCAAGCTTAAAACAGAGTGCTACTAGTCAAAATATGGATAATTTTAACATGCCAAAAGACCCATGTCGCGATTTAGTCGAGTTTTTTGAAAAGCATTATAATTTCTGAAGCTTCATGCATAAAACTCGCCTTTGATCGTGGAGGAAATTCATAAGAAGACCTTCCCCTGCTGGTTTTGTAATAATTTGGGAGAGAAAAGTCCACATTTTCCATTTCATTGAAATCCACTTTCAGATGGCTATAGGGGTCATATGCCTTCAGATAATCATTTAGCCAATCCCTTCCTAGGTCTTCAATGATGCCTCTCCATCTCAATAGAAATTTGATGCTCATCTCCATTTGTGGCCATTCCTTATAGAACTAGATATTGTCTCTAATTATCATGCAGGGACATTTCAGGCTCCTTGCCAATTTCTGGCTATTTAATTCAAGTTCCATGTATGCTTCTGGAAGAGGGATATGGAGCCAAGCGTCAATGTTGTCGACAACTAGTTCTAAACCCACTAACCAGCAAAGGGTCAAAAATGTTATGGGTTATCCTGATAATGTCCCATTTCTCAATCCCCACTCTTTCCAAACAGCCTACCTAGAGCCTGACTATGTCACTATTAGTTCTCCATGAGTAGTCGTAACTAAAAATTCCTTCCCCTAAAGCCCTACTAATAGCTACTCGACTCATGTCATCTATGGGCCTCAGAATCCTATTCCATCGCTCTTGCGTGACAGGCTCACATAATGCCATGGTATAATTTTTGTAAGCATGAAACAAACTGATGTCAAAATCCATTTTTCAACCTATACCCCTAACAGATTTACTGCTGAAAATAAAATTGAATATCAAGAAAAGCCCCAAACTGCCTGATAAATAGGGTGATTCGAAAGATCTAGATGCCTAATAATGAAGAGGCATGCATTTGATTAAAAGGCTCCTTTCCAATACATCATAATGTGATTACAAGGTAGAGTTGAGGTATTTCCTTACCATGATTGATTTGGTACATGTGAAATCCCACCATCGCATCGAGGTGTTTATATAAGGAAGTAGTTAATCCAACTTCATTTTAAGGATCTATTGATTATTGAGAGTTAATGAATTAATACCATCAGTTCCAAGATTGGCCAATGAGTCGGCCTCTTTATTTCCTTCTTTGTAAATATGAGAAAATATTATGTCTTTGAATGCCGGGAGTGAATTCATAATTACTTCTAGTTTAGAATTTAGTACCCAATTTGGAGTAGCTCCTTTCTTGAGAGCATTAATAACTATTTGGGAGTCCACTTCTATTATAATTTTTTTAATATTTACTTTAATACATAGATTAATACCTTCTTCTACTGCTTCCAATTCTACTATATTATTAGAGGTCATATCTAGTGATTTTGATCTTTTAGCAATCCACATACCTGCTTCATCTCTAATGATACATCCTATTCCTACTTTTCTAGGATTTCCTCTTGAAGCCTCATCAAAATTTAACTTTTTCCATCCAAGAGGAGGAGGCTCCCATTTTCATGTTAATCTAGCTAGATCGTTCTTCTTTTTATAAGTTAAGGGGGGATTAATTAATAGTGGCTAGATTTTTTTCATTTCTGCATCCTAGTCAGAGAATGATCCTTCTTCTCTAGGTCTCTTCCTGAGGTCACTATTCATCACTTCCAAAATTGCTACTTCTATTTTGGCTAATAAGGTTTTTACTGGTAGACACTGGTCTGAGAAAATTTGACGATTGTGTTCTTTCCAAATTTCCCACAAGAATATTGCTAGAGATACATTCCAAAGTTTTCCATATACTTTCTTAGGGTTTTCTTTCAGCCATTCCATTAAGTGATCTTCCCATTGACCTGCTAATGGGGATGCCTAGTTGAGTTTCCTTTGTAGCCACCTCCAACATTCTTGAGAGAATTTACATGAGTATAATAGATGTTCTACGTTTTCTTCTTCCTCTCTACATAAAGAGCATCTAGATGGTCCTTCAAATCCCATTTTTTGGATCCTATCTTCTGTCAATATTTTCTTTTGCATAGCTGTCCAAAGAAACATTCCTACTTTCGGAAGATTTGTTGGATCCCAACATAAATTTAGAGGAAGGGTGCTAACATCCCATTGTTGAGAATTTGTTATCATTTTGTATCCTTCTCTAACTTTGTAAGTTCCATCCTTTGTTGCAGCCCAGATAAGTTTATCCTCTCTTTCTTTATATGCAATAGTCTGAGATTTTAGTAACACTTCTAGTTTTTTTCTTTCCCCTATATCAATGTTATACTCGAATACAGATTTCCATCTTCATTCCTTTCCTTGCTCTGATTCATATACCTCTAAATAATCTTTAACCTTGGTGCCCCAAGTGGATTTTAGTAGACTTATAGTATCAAGAGAGATATTTGAACTTGTCAAAGATGGGTTATCATTCTAGGAATCTTCCCAAAATAGTGCTTCCCCTCCATTTCCTAAGTGCCATGTTAGGTATTTAGATATCAAACTACGATTTGTCAATAGAAAGTTCCAACTAGTAGATCCTTTTGGGGGGGGGGAAGTGATTCTAAATAGTGAGTTTTTATCTAAAGGGTTCAGATATTTATTATATATGATTTTTTCCCATTTCTTGTCTCTTTCTTGATAGAGTCTCTGGACTTGCTTCACTCCTACTGCTTTATTCTGCCATTTGAGGTTCTTGATGCCTAATCCTCCATAGTCTTTAGGTTTACAAATCTTAATGCAACCAATTAATGCCACATTTTTCTTGTCATCCAATCCTTTCCAAAAAAAATTCTCAATTTTCTTTCCATTTTAGAGTTGATATATTTTGGTAGATAAGAACATGACATTTGGTATGAGGGGATAACTACCAAAATTTCTTTAATTTTAGTTGCTTTGCTTGCCTTGGTTAACCATTTATCCTTCCAAGAGTTAGTCTAATTGTCAATTTTCTTGAGGATGTGCTCCCATCCCGAATTGGTTTGTTTGTTCTTATCGAGGTATAACCCCAAATATCTAAATGGGAATTTACCTTTGTTGAATCCTAGTTTTTGACAATTTTTTCAACTTTAGAATTAGTATTCATGAAGAAAATTTCAGATTTTTCGGCATTAATCATCTGTCTAGATGCATTTGAATAAGTATTTAATATTTACTATATATGATCTGCCTCTTCCATGGAACTTACCCTAGCTAGAATTAAGTCATCCACAAATTGCTGATGTGTAGTATTTTCAACTCCCTCAGTGACTTTAACCCTGATGATCTTCATTTCTTGTTGTGCTGCTTTGATAGCCCTTCCAAATGCTTCTGCCATGATAATAAATAAGAAAGGCGATAGGGGGTCTCCTTGTCTGATACCCCTTGATATGTTAAAGAAACCTTCTGGGGTACTATTAAGAAGAATATAAATTTTGGGGGTTGAAATACATTGATATATAATGCTAATCCATCTTTTGGAGAATCCAAACCCTTCTAAAGTTTTACATAGAAATATCCAGTCTACCTTGTCGTATACTTTCTGAAAATTAGGTTTGAGTAGCATACAAGCTTCCTTATTTTTTAATGATGAATGGATAGTTTCTTGAATAATAGTTATCCCATCTATAATATCTTCCTGGGACAAAACTAGTTTGTTCTTCTGAGATAAGTTTTGGCAAAAAATTTTTTATATGATTAGCTAGAATTTTTGAGAACACTTTGTAGATAGTGTTGCATAAAGCAATAGGTCTGAAGTCTGCCAGGGCTATACTTTCTTGCTCTTTAGGAATAAGGGTTAGGAAGGTGTGATTAATTTCAGTTAAGATGGATCCACCTTTATGGGTCACTTCTAGAGCTTTCCACAAATCTTCTCTTATAATGTCCCAACATTTTTGGAAGAAGAAGGCTTGGAAATGATTGAGTCCAAGTGATTTATCTGGATTCATACTAAATAGTACATTTTTCACCTCATCAATGGAGATAGATTCATTTAAAAATTTGTTATCCTCTTCAGAAATTAGCTTAGGGATATACTTTAGCATTTCCTCTTCAGCACATTTGTTTGATGAGTCAAAATTATTAAGTGTCTTGAAGAAATGTTTGGAAAGAATTCTTGCAATTTCTATTGGGTTTTTGGTTTACTCTGCTTCTTGGTTTCTAATTTTAGCTATATTGATATAATTTCTATTATTAATGGTGCTGTTGTGAAAAAAAATTGTATTACGGTCTCCTTCCAAGAGCCATTTTTTTCTGGATTTTTGTCTCCAAAAAATTTTCTCTTTTGCTAGAATTTCTTCATATTTGAGGATGTATTCTTTTTCTAATAGATATGATTTGTTATTCATTCCTTTCGCAATAATTTCCTTATTTAAGTTACTCATTTTTTCTTCAATGTCTAAATTTTCTTGGAATATCATTTTAAAATATATCTTGTTCCAATTTTTTATCTTTTTCTTTAAGTTTTTTAATTTAGAGACCAGGAAAAACATTCTTGACCCTTCAAATTGATCCTCCTTCCACCATTTGCTAATCTAGTCCATAAAGCTTATGTCCATAAACCATATTTTCTCGCACTTGAAAGGGTCTCTACTGGGTTTACTCTGCTCTTTTATTTCCAATTTCACTGGAAAGTGGTCAAGCCCTGCCATAGGTAAAATTTCTGCTATAATCGAATTGTCCATGTTTAGTTCACCTTTTAGAAAGAATTTGTCTAATCTTTCAGCAATGTAACATTCTCCTTTTCTACGATTATTCCAAGTATAAATTCCATTCTTGGTTTTGATGTCCAAAAGGGAATCCTTGTAAATCCAATTTTTAAATTCTTCCAAGGCTTTATTGGTGTGGTTAATTCCACCCAGTTTTTCATCCAAACTTACAACTACATTGAAATCTCCACCAATAATGACTGTTTCCTATGTTATTGAGTTAAGGAAATGGCTGATCTCATTCCAAACTGACAGTTTGTCTTCTATGGAAGTCGGTCCATACACGTTGATAAGTATTAATTGTAGGTTGTTTTTTGTACTAGTAGCTCTCATTCCCATCCAATTTTCTTGAAGGGTGAGTAATTCCATGTTGATAAGTTGGGGATTCTAAATTATCCCTGATCCTCTTGAAGCTCCTTGGGACTACTAAAAAACTGATGTCCATTTCCCTAATTTTTGATTCATTTTCAATCCTTCTTCTTTGTTAAGTTTTGTTTCTTGTAGTCATATGATATTTGAGTCAAATAGGGTGAGGTTGCACTTTAACAAGCATTTTGTGCTAGGTACATTGATACCCCTAGCATTCCAAGTTGTTATCTTCATTTCTCCTTGGGAAGACATTTCCCCTTCCCATTGTTTAGTATATCTGTGATCTTTATCTGATCCTTAACTTGCCCTACTGCTTCTCTGAGTTCTTTAAGTGATTTCCTTCCTCATTTTTGCTTAGTTTTTCCATAGATTGGTGTTATCAATCCCTCTTGATTCATGGAAATACCTAATTTATCAAGAGTTTACTCATCTAATATCTTCTCCACTATAGAAGAGACTTCCCCTTCCTACTACTCCTTTGCGATTATTTCTATTATTAATAATTTACTTATCTGCTGGTCTTCCTCACTTCCTAACTCATTTCCTTTGTTTCCTTCTATGTTGGTGGGTGTATTCTATTTTTCATATCCCAACCTCAAATTTATATCTTTTGAGCTTGGTTTTGCTTTACAAACTGATCCATTATCCTCTTTATCTGAAGAAAACATGTCTTTCCCATTTCTCGGGGTTTTCCAAAACTTGTAACTCTTTTTCTTTCCTTTCTTTCTTATGGTTATATTTCTCCACTATGGTGAATCTACTGGTGGAATGTCAACTTCATTCCCAATATTATTATTTTTTTAAACTAATTCTTGCATGGTTTCTAAGATTTGTTCTTCCTTGTTTTCTGACTTCTGGTTTTTTAGATTAAGTTCAATGGATTCAGTGTGAATCAATTCTTCCTCTAGATTCTTTACCTATATCTTCTTTGCACTTGTTCTCGATTTGTCTACTAATTCAGTAACTAGTATCTCCTTCCCATTATGTTCCTTATGTGAATATTCTGCTAATAGACTTTGATCTACTAGATTGTTCTGTATCAGCAAGATTTCTTGTTGTAGCTAGTTTAATTTAATTATATTTAGTTCTATTTCTTTAATGATCTCTTCTTCTTTCTGACAGTCCATGCAATTCTTGATTTTTTTCAAAGAGTGTTGATAGCTTATTTGCTCTTCTATTTCTTCCTCCTTATATTTATCCCCTTTTTCTTCATTTGTAATACCACATATCTCTTTTTTCTGTGCTATCGGCTTGATTGCAATATCCATTTCCTTTCTTTTTGTTGTTTTACCTGCATCTCTTTTAGATTTAATGAGATCTTTAATGTTATTAGTAATTTGTAATTTAATCAAATTAGCGTCTACTAATTTTTGTATTTCTCCTATATATTCTTCAAATTTAAGTTTATATATGGATCGATTCGTTGTTATCTTTCTATTTATAACTTGATTGTGTTTAGATTTAACCAAAACCCTTATTCTACTAACTTTATCTGGGTTATCTTCAAATCCAATTACATTTCCTAATGAGTTACACATTTTATTGATGGTTATTTCTTCCATTAATTCGGAGGGGATTTCTTTACATTCCATCCATTTAATCGTTTCTAGATTTCCTATGAGATTTTTGTGGAAATTAGGTTGCCATTTAAACAGTTTAATATGATATACTTTATAAAATAGTGTGTCAAACTTCATAATTTCCTCCTTGTCCTATTTAGTTCTACATAAGATAAACCAAAATTTATCTGCAAAGGAGTTTAGGGTACTTACCTTGCCACCCCAAATCATGGAAATTTTGCAGACCAACCTGGATCTCTTCCTTGGAGGACCATTCCAATACACATAGATACCTTTATCCTTGCAATCCTTCCATCTTCTTTCATTATAGGGATTACTTATGATAATTTCTTCTCCATTTGTGTGTTGATCAATGGAATTTTGTTTAGGGTCAAGTTTATTCCTTCCTCTGTCCATTTGTTGTTCTATTTTTTGGTGCGAGGGTATGTATATTGATTTTCTACTTTCATTGATGGTGGGTTGCTTCTTTCCCTCCATGGGCTGCTTCATTGGAACTTTCAGATTTGTGGGGGGATTTCTCAACCATTTTCCTAGCAGGATGGCATTGACTATTGATATCCATCTGGGTTGTTTGAGAAACTCCATTTGGATGGTATTCTCCTTTGGTCTAGATCTAGGGTTTGGTTCAAGGTTTGCCGTAGTTTTAGATTGATAATTGAAAGATTGTTGTATTGAAGTTTTCCTTTTTCTTACTTCTAATTTTTGTCGTGTGCGAGTTTAGCTTTTCCTTTTCCTCATTGTTTTCCATCCATCTTTTTGGCTTTGTGATTGAATTTCGATGATTTCCTTGATTCACTTTTTATGCAACTATACAAATGTTTCAAAGCTATTGTTGACAGCTTTGCCATTTTCTTCTAGCTTTGATTTTGATTACACGAGGATTTCAAATTTGTTTCTTGTTGCCAAGGGGGATTGTGGAGTAATCTTCTGTTGATATGCTGCTAATTTTGAAAAGGGGCAACTGAGATTGGAGTTCGATTTTGCTTTTTTCATCATGATTTTAGAGTAGAGCCCATATTAATTTTATTATTATTATTGAAGCTAAATTTAAATTATATTGAATTGGGATTTTATTAACTAGATTTAATATTTAATAATTATAATTAAATCTTTAAAGATATTGTTAAATGGAGGTCTTGTAAAAAGTTTTAATAACTTAATTAAATTTCCATGTGGATTATCATTGGATTGTAATAAACACATAGTTATTTGGAAAACATAGACAATTTAAGTTAGAAACATGAGACGTTTTATTTTGATGATCTAAACTTGGAAACCTTTATCAACTAGGAAAACTTTATAAAAACTAAAAAACTAAAATGCCTAAATAATTACACCTTATTGTACTTGTTGGAAATTTGGTTAGTGCTCCCCTTGGGATTTGTGACTAAGGCTTAACTACTTCTTGTGTAATATAAGTTGAGTGGTTATATTGAGCATTGACAAATCAGTCTTTTGGTGCAACGATAACCCCACCCTAACAAGTGGTATTAGATCTTGGTCATAGGTTTGAATCCTTAGACCCTAGGTTAATGGTGAGGAGGATATTGTTGCAAATTTGGTTAGTGCTCTCCTCCAGATTCGTGACAAGGGCTTAACTGCCTCCTATGTACTATTAGTTAAGTGGTTGTATTGGGCATTGACAGATCGATCTTTTGGTGCAACGACAACCATGTTCTAATAGTACTTTGATTATTTGAGATCCTCTGAGATGTAACTTATCATGATGTATATTCTTTTAGCATTTCATACCTTGTGACTTGTGTAGAGTATGATTATGCATTCTAGTTTATGCATGTGGCATCTTATGTACTTGTATATTCTTTCATGTGATTTATTACATATGGTTATTCTATGACCTAGACTTTTTTTACTTATCTAATTTAATATTAATAAAATTTATGTGTGTCATTCAATGCTATGGAACCCTTGAGAGATGTATCTACTATTGTATTGTTTATGTATGTATGTGAGTTATTGTTTTTGCTTTGTATTTCTTGATTGTTTTAATCTTTAAAAAAAATGTTTCCCATGAGAGAGAGCGAGAGAGAGAGAGGCGAAGGGGAGAGGAGATAGGTATGTATGCTTTAGAGATCTATAAATTTTTCATTATATTTTAAATATATAGATAATAAATATAAAATTTAATAAGTAGTACATGTATAAAATATTTCAAACATTGTTAAAATTGGTGCTACAAGTTTAGTTATTTTAGAGGGAACATAAATTAAGAAAATCAAAATAGTGGAACATGGAATTCATTTTGTGTTTCAATATAGCCACCTTGTACTGGCTATCTTCCTTTGTCTCCATCTAGTTAAATCTCAACATGAATGTTGTAAGTGGATACTAGATAGTGAGAATCATAATAAAATATTCAATGTTCTCCATGATAGTTCTAAACAAATTAAGATTTTATAAATAATATTGCTTACATATTTCATGTTTTAGGAATTTATCATTTATAAAAGGACTTTTATTATTCTTTTATCGAGGACTGAACTGGAAGCATTTATATACTATATATATACCATATTGCCAAAGTTTTAGTCATATTAGATAACTCTACTATCATCACTAGCCAAAATTGCTCAATTGTATACTATAAAAAATATACCATTTATCATCTCAATTCATGTGAAATACACTATAAATGATGAATTCTTTATGTTTTAAATAATTACATGTATAAAAATGAATTTGAGAAAACATGTAAGTGAAATTTTTTTTTTTTAAAAAGAACCATTGAATATCCATACACTTATCAAATAAATGTGTTTAATTTTCAAAGTGGAGGATGTGTGTTGTCATATAGAATGTTGATGTAAGATCTAAGGTTGCACAATATTGAAGAGTTGATAAGCCACCCATAGGGTTAATGTGATTCTTATAGTTGAAATTTAAATTTGTAAAAATAAGGTCATAATAATCACCTTTTCTATAAGATCTAATTTGATTTGAGATGTATATTAAAAGGAACAAGGAAAAACATCAAGGATGTGGTCTTATATTTTTAAGGCATTCTTAGGAGAAGAAAAAATCTAACTCATCAAGGCCTCATCTAATGAGTATCAATGAAATTCATACAAAGTGGTTGATAATTAAGAAATAACAATGATGTCATCAAATTTTACAAAAGTTTCCTCATTAGGAAGGGAGTAATTTGTGTCCTTATCTAAGGGTTCATCCCAAATAGTAGAATCATCCAAGGATGAAAGAAACAACACATTAGGAGAGGAATAATCATATCTCAAATGTTTTTCATGAGGGAGAGAGTAGTCAACATCCCTATCTAATGGCTCATACCTAATAGTAGTTCTATCAAGGTTAGGAACATCATGAGTCATTAAAGATTCATCAACATCATCTCTAAAAAGATTACCCTTTGGAGGTGCATGAGAATCAATGAAAGGAAAAACTAAAGTGTCATCATGTGCATGAAATGCAAACTCTCAAAGATCATGAAGAAAGCCTAAAAATAATGATAATGACCCCATTGAAATTAAATAAAATGACTATGAAAGTAATGTTTCTTTTTTCTTTTTATAGTGTTCTAAATAAAACACAATGCAAGCTAAGAATGTATGATGTAATTTTTTTGTATTTTCACCATGCAAATATATGAAATAAAATAATATAATAAATGAGATCCAAGAAAAAAATTGACAACAATAGATCTAGATGGGTAGCCAAATGTAATTCCATAATCAAACAAAGAAAGGGATGCATCAAGTTCACAAAAATATTTTGTAGAAAAATGGAAGCAGAAAAATGGAAGCACTTAAATAAGGTGTGTAAATATAAAACTTTTAACTAACATTTATTACAAGAGAAAGAGGGGCTTCTAAACATAACTCTCAATATAATCCAAGTTAGATAAGAAAAACCTAAAGGGATGCAGGGATGCCAATACTAAACAAAAATTAACGCAAGGAAGTATGCAAGAAAATCCTCTTTCATGTAACACTAATTTGATTATGAATATATAAATGTAAATGTGAAATTAAACCAATTGTTTTAAACTAATAAGTGTAAGATCCATCCAGGTGCTAAATATATGTAATTGGCTCAATTAAGACATGTAAATAGGTCTAGACAAAAAAGTGGAATAAATGATAAAGTACTCACCTTGAAATGTGAAGGGAATATTCCCTTTCGCTCTAAAAATCATGGATCTAAACCTGTGACTTGATTTCTAACTATAAATTTGTTATCAAAACAAAAAACCAAAAAATTATTAATTTTCTTAGGATTCTAGGAAGATGTTGAGCTGGTAGTAAAGTGTTTGAACAATTTATAGGGAGATGGGCATGTTCCAAGGATATAATAGAAATGTTGACCGAGCTTCTTCAAAAAATAAATTGGTAAGTAGTTTTTAGATATGTGGTCATAATTTAATTATCCTTCTTTTATACACAATAACACTTGGTTTTTATTTTGGTTTGATGAGGGCTTGCCTTGGTCAAACCCTACATTGAGGAATTAACCTTGAAATTGAAATGTAAAAACACTAATAAAGAAAATACTAATATTTAGTAGGATTAAATATATCAAATAAAAGATACAATTACATTTCTAGATGTGATTGGCTTTGATATGCGATCACATATGCAGATGCAATAGCCTTGACTCAAAGAAACCAAAAGGAAATTGTAGATATTAAAAACTCAAGAATGGGAATGTATGGGATACACCTTGATGAATAATGGAAGAGTGTGACTTCTTTGGATGATACATCTAGTCCCTAGAAGCCAAAATCCACTGCCACTTTGAAGGAAGAAGCTTGATGAAAGAAGGAAATGCTTAATCTTGATGAATGCCTTGAGATGCTTGAAGAATGGTTTATGAACATGTGTATTGTTGCTCTTAGTTTCTTTTAAAATAATGTTGTGTAGATGAGATGGAATTTAAATTCCCAAGCCTCTTTATAGAATAGTTTTTAGGATAAAAAGAAAAGTAGGATGACTCAGGAGAAAGATTAAATAATTGGCAAACTTGAGGCACTCTAGGCCCCATAATGAAAATTCCTTGGGGAAGAGGACAACCTAGGTCAACCTCTTCTAGAATATGTCAACATGGGTTGACTTATTCTTGAGGGAGGCCCTAGAAAGGGACCCTAGAGGCCTTAGAGAAGGTGCAAAAAGAATCAAGAAATTCCAAATCTCTGGAGAGATATGACCAAAAAGGTGATAAAATAGCACTTAAAGCGACATAATAAAATATGAGAGATGACCTAGATATTTAAAAAATATTGGGAGGAAGGGGAGAGAAGGGGAGAGAGAGAGAGAGAGACCACATGAAGGAGGGCTAAAAAGTCTCAAAATGAAGAGCTTTTATTTTAAGATAGTACAATATCAATGTAGTTTATCAAAAAACATCATTAAAGTTGTACATACCGCTATATTTCTAGAAACCCAAGATATGACATTAAATCATGTGTAGCACAATATCCAAAATTGTACATCACTCAACTCAACTCTTTGCACAATTTTAGGAGCAATTGATAGGACTGAGTCAAGCCAATGTTTCCCTAATATAGGATCATATATGTATAGATTATTATGTACTTCTAACTCTACGCCTCTCCCATCTCATCTACATAACCTCATGTACTCTTCATTACTAGAGAAGATCGAGATTGTTAGAGATGGAACTTTTGTCAACAACACCCTAGTGTGCAATGATGATTCTTCTTCTCCTAAAACCTAAGTATTTAATTTGAAATTTTTACATCTATATACAATTATTAATTTTTTAGTTTAATAATGAACAATTAAATTGCATTCATGCATGTACTGATGCCCGTATATGTACAATATTTTGAAGACATAATTAGCATAGAATACTACTTCTAGTATGGCATAAAGCATGTTGATAAGAGATTATTGGTGGATATTTAGTACAAGGTCACTATATTAAAAAACCTTATTTCCAAGTTTATAATAAACTATCTAGTCTCAACTTATAATGTTCATGTTGAGATTTAACAAGATGGAGACAAAGGAAGATAGCCATTACAAGGTGGCTATATTGAAACACCTTATTGCCAAGTTGATTATAAACTAGTAGCAACTACTAGGTGGTTGTATTGAAACACAAAATAAATTCCATGTTGTGTTATTTTCATTTTCTTAAATTATGTTCCCTCTAAAACAACCAAATTTGTAACACAAATTTATATAATGTTTAAAATAGTTTATACATGTACAACTTAATAAATTTCTTATTTATTATCTATATATTTGAAACATGATGAACAATTTGTAGACCTCTAAAACATACAAACCTATGGGGGAAAACATTTCATCACTTTCTTTAGGTTTAATTAACTTCATCCTCTGTTCAATGCTATACAACTAATAGTAATTAACTCCTACATTTCCAAGCTCAATGACCACTACAAAGACATCTCCAGCACAAAAACATGTATACATAAGAGAAAACACTTCAAAAGATGTATGTATGTATGTATGCACATAAACATATATGTATAACTTAATTTATTAAATGCTTGACAATTCAAACCAATCTTGAAATATGGTCGTAACCAATAGAAATCAAAGGAACATCATCAAAGTTTTCATATTCATTTTTATTAACTATATCAGTAACAACAAGTGGCACCAAATTCCATGCACCTACATATCCATGTTCCTAGTTGATGCATTTTTAATGGTTTTAAAAAATGCAATGACAACAAAACATGAATAGTCCCTCATAGACAATGTCCAATTATGAAAATTGTACTCAACCAAAGTCAAATATTGTTTTTTTTCTATCCTTAGGCAACCATGCAATTTTTTCTATCCACACCCATATTTAACAAAAAAATGAAATAAATTATGAATTTTGTTTTTAAAATGTGAATAAAGAAAATATAAAGTTTAAAAAAGAAAATATATATAATATATTAAAAACATGCATACATATTATCTCTGAAAATACTCTTAGTTGTCCCACTTGACTCATTAATGATGATGTGTCAACCTTGTTTGATGCAATATTTTTTGTAGCATTCAACAACATCGTGTGCATTATTTATGAAAACTCCCTTATAATTTACTTGATATTTTCATAAAGCACACTTGATGGAAGCTCCAATACCATCATGTTCACCTTTTCCATGTTCTATTCTCTTCCTCTATCCCTTACACCCTCTCCCCTCCTCTCTCATTCTCTCCCTACCCCTCCTTCCCTCCTCCTACTCCCTCTCTCTTGCACTCTCTCACCCCCCCCCCCTTCCTTCCCTCAATTTCCCCCTCTCTACCCTCTACCCTCTCTTTCCTCTTGCACTCTCCCCTCCTCCTCTCCCAAAATCCCTCACACCCTCTCTACTCCCTCTCTCCCATGCTCTAAACTCTCCCCCTCTCACCTCTCTCCTCCTCTCTCCCACCCCCCTTTGTCCTTTCCCCCCATCTTACATTTCTCCCTCTCCCCCTCTCCATCTCCTCCCTACCTCTTTCCCTCCCTCTCTCTCCCCCATGATCTCCTTACCCTTTTCATCCTTGTTCCATCCCCTCCCTCCCTCTTATCTTTTTCAATCTCTCTCTTCCTCTTGCCTCTCCCCTTTCCTTCTTTTACTCACTCCATCTTTCCCTTCTTCTACCTCTTTCACTCTCATGATTGTCAATCTCACTTGCTCCCTCTTCTTCCCTTAAAAAAACTCTCTCCATCTTCTTGTCCTCTCCACACCATATCTCATACTCTCTCTTCTCCTCCTCTCCATCCCCTCCTCTCCATCCCCTCCCTCTACTCTCTTGCACTCACTCTCTACCTTCTCTCTCCCCACTCTCCTCATTACTCCCTCTTGTGCTCTCCCCTCTTTTCCTTTCTCCTTGCACCCTTCATGCACTTTCTTCCTCTCTTCCTCTCCTCTCTCTCTCTCTCTCCCTTGGTCTCCCCTTTCTTCCCTTGCATGTTCTCCCTTCATCTCTCATACTCTCCTCTCTCTCTCTCCACTTGCCCCCCCTTGTTCCCTCCCATCCATAACTCATCTTTATCACATAGTACCCTCTCCCCTATACACCATCTCACACTCTTTGGTTCCCTTCCCTATTCTTCCCTTAGGTTCTCTCTCTCCCTCCATTCTTCATGCCCTCTCCCCTATCATCCTCTCCATCCACTCCCTTATTTTCTCCTGCCCCTTATCTCTCCCTCTCTCTCATCCTTTCCCTACCCATGTCCTCCTTGTTACTCTTACACTCTCCTCTCTCCCTCCCTCTTGCACTCTACCCTCTCATAGTCTCTCTCCCCTTCCCACTATCTTGTTGATATCAAATTGGTTTTGACGAGTGTCAACACACTTAAGATATTTACATAGTGCATTCTGAACTAGTAATACATGTTGAGCACAACATATAAATATTAAACAATGTCAAGTTACAATGAGTGTCGAGCCACTCATGTGCTAAGTCACTCAAGTGCCTAGTAGATAGAGACCATGTCAAGTGATTTAGGAGCTGAGTAAACAATAGATGTTTAGTAGTGTAGATGCCAAGCAATTTAGATTCTGAGTTAGAGTATAAAGTATAGTGCATGTCAAGCATCAAAGACTTCATATGCCAAGTGACATAGTTTGGACATATTTGTTTGTAATGGCACAAACAACTATGTAAACCATATTTGAGCCAACTTAAGATTTGGTTAAAATATTTTGAAGATAACAATGAATCTCTATTTGGATTCCCTATGCAATTACATGCAGCCAATTAGAAAATGAGAAGGTTTAAGTAGCAATATGGATGAATCTTAGTTGTAGATTCATACCTAACCCTAAGTCTCCTAGTCTTCTTAAGGAGGACAAAACCCTAAACTATCGTGAGTGTGTAAGGGATTGAAGGAGAGTATAGAGAAGTTTGCATGCACAAATAGAGCATTCATGGTGACTTAGAAGTTATGAAGAAAGAGTGAATTATAGAATCAATTAGAGAAGAACAAAGGATAGAAAGAAGGATACAACATTGAGACATATGATCGAGAAGGATTAAGAAGATAAGTTTTTAGAGGTGATATGTTATCAAGAAAGTAAGTGTCAATCATAGGATTTATGCTAAGACATTTTAATAGGTGATTTCGGTCAAATCTCTTAATAGAGTAGTCCTAGCAAGCTATATGAAATCATTTAATAGGGTGCTTACTTAGTTGTAAGTTGAAGTCCTCTAACAAGGCACACTTCTAATAGGGTGTTGAAATCCTCTAACAAGGTGAGACCTAGTAGTCTTTGTAAGCCTTTAACAGGGTAGACCTTTCATAGGGTAGATCATGATTCATGTTCAAAATATTATAACCTTAATTGGATACACTTCACAACTATAATAGTGAAGATTTTTGGGTGTCATCCTGACCCTAGTTTTACCTTCTTAGTTGGAGGTTTTCTGGGTAATCATACCTGGTGTTATGTGTGTGATTTCTTACATGTCTACATGATTTAGATTTATGTGCATTACACATTATTTTAGTTAATATATTGAATGAATGAGATGGATGTATGGTGAAAGTTTTATGGGTCCAAATTTGAGCTACTAATTCACCTCCCTCTCAGAAGTTTACCTTTCTTATTATAATTCTAACAACTGGTATTAGAGCCTTGTTCTCTTAAAAAGAAGCTTTGTAGCTTTGAGGAATGATCTTGAAATGGAAGTTTACAAGTTGGGAAAGACTATTGAGAACTTAGAGATTGAAATACATTTTATACTACATCAACTAAATGAAGCAAGAGAATTTTTGAAGACTTCCTTGAAGAGAAGGAAAGAAATTGCTATTGCAGAGAATGACACACAATACAATGAGATAGACACTACTGAGCTATTTGTAGAGGAAGACTCAAATGAATTTAATGCAACAGCTGTAGATCTAATGGAAAAGAACAAAATCCAAGCTAAGGAAATAAGAAATCTCAAATTAGAGCAAGAATCACAAGCCATATTAGTATGTGAGATGGTTGAACAAAAGAAGAAAGCCATGGAAGGCCATGATTGAATAAGACAAAATAGTTTTGTCCAATAGACTATAAGAGAAGTCAATAGAACTAACCAAGATTTCCAACATGCAATTGGATACTCTAAGTCAAATGATGAATGTCAACTATGAATTGAATGTCAAAGACATTGAGATAATTACATTGAAGTTGTAGAATGAACAACTGCAAAATGGCCTAAATAGAGAGAATGAACTTGCTAAAAGTTTCAATAAACCAAATGAAGCCATCAAATACTTTGAGAAATTATTGAGATCCCCTAGATCCAACAATGATACATCTAGACTAGGATAAACAAGCACTAAAGAAGGAGAATCATCCAATAGCACAAAAGAAAGAAAAAACAAAGGTAATAACTCCAAACCTACTTGTCACAACTATGGTAAGAAAGGACATATTGCTAATGTGTGTATGAGCAAAACTACAAGTTAGAATGCTAAGCCTAAGAATATGGTTCATTGTCATAAGTGCAACAAGAAAGGTCAGCATGTACATGAATGCGGAACTAGGACCATGAACACACAAAGATTTGAAGGTTATTGCTACAACTATTAGAAGTATGGACATAGAGCTTTTGAATATAGATCCAAAGCCATGTGGTCATCAAACAAGCAAAAAAAGGTAAGGAACAATGACAACTCTTATAAGTGGGATTATAATACAAGATATAGTTGTCATTACTATCAAGAATATGGACATGTTCCTAAAAATTGTATTAGGACACATTTCAATGGTAACTACAAAAGATGGTTGAGTCAAACCATATGTTTTAGTTGTTTGAAGACTGGTCACATCAATAAATATTGTCCATCTAGGTCAAATACAAAGGCAAGGTAGGTATTGAACACATCAAAGATGAGATGAATAAGTCATGAAAAAAGAAAGATGATTGTACCTCATCAAACTAGGAAATCAAGAGGTATGTGGGACTGATATTTAAAGGTTATATCATACATCAATTCCAAAAGAAATTAGTACTAAAAAGTCTACATTAGCATGAATAAAGATGCAAGATATTATTGAAAATTCAAGTTAAATCTTTAAGTTTTTCATGTTGTTATCGAGAATGAAAAGTTTCCTATGTATGCCAAGTGGAATGCTAGTGGATGTCGAGCTCATAGTAGCTACCGAGTGATGGAAATATCAAAGGATTCCAAGTTATCCTAAAATTGGTTAATATCGAGCTTATAGCTATATAAGCACTCAACATTAAATGCAAGGTTTTTGAAGGGTATATGATCAATTTTTTCTCATTATTCATCATTTTGAATTTGAGAAACAGTGAGCAGAGAAGAAGGTGATTCAGAAACTCATTCAAAGCATTTGTAGAGATTTTAGCAACAATCTCATGCCTATTTATCAGATTTCACAAGGTACTTATCACATGCTAAGCTACACAGTTTCAATTTTTCATAAACCCTATTTTAACAAAATGGCATCTAGTTCAAAAAATGTTGAAGGGAAGGAAGTTTTAAATGTTCAGCTAGTCAATAATGAAATTAAGTAACCAATGTTTAAAGCCATTCCTAACAGTGCTTATAAACAAGATCCTTCTGGCACATTGTCAATGATCCCACCAAATGTAATTATGGTGCAAGATGTGAGGAGGTGTTACAATTGAAAGATAGGAGGCATTGGTGATATGGAAATTAGGGATGCATATAACAAGCTATGTGAAAATGGTGTTTTGAAGGAAGAATTCCAAATCGTAGAGAGAAAGTGTTTAACACAAGCCCTAGATTTTCCTAATGCATTTAAAACTGAGTGGATATGAATTGTGTTGAGCCAAATTTATGATGGTTCCTTATGGCTATAGGGAGGACCTATAAAAATCTTTGAGAGAATAATCCATAGTGTTATTGGTTACCCAACCCTAGATTGGCCAAATAAACTCAAAAGTGATTCCAAGGAAGTAATTGAGAACACTAGAGAAAAATGGAATAAGAGAGGCATGACTATAGATACAATCATTGATCAATTACTAGACTTTTTTATAAGGGAAATCTCACATAAATTCTATCAATCTAGTAGATTGAATAGTGTACCCTGTAAAGTTGTGGATGTTGGCTATAAGATTGTAAAGAAAGATCATACATATGATCTAGCAGAGCTACAATTGTAACAGCTGATGGAGAACCTTGGAGCAATCAAGAAAACTAAGAGTGGACAATGCAAGTTTGATTCAATACTGGTTTTTATATTCTTTTATGTTCAAAACAAATTTCCTTCATTTGGCACTGTAGGATGGAAGACCAATAGATCAATTGTAGTGCAAATTAATGAGTACATTGAGTAGATGGGAGAAAACTTTGAAACCTTGATGACAAGTTACTTTGAAGATTTCAAGAAATCAATGAAAGAAAGAATGAGGATACAAGTTTCTTTAGTTGAGAAACATTATAATAATATTTTCTTTCTTGTTGATGCTGATTACACTTTTGTGCAAGTTTCCACATGAAGGGTAAGATGGTTGAGACCCTTAGGATATGAGATAAATGTTGATGAGGCCTCAGTAGCTATAACAACACTACTAGTAGAGGAAGTATATAAGACCGAAAAAGTCTTTGGAAACTATGAGATGGTAAAGTCAAAGGTTACCATGGAATTGAAAACTTAAGAAGAAGGATAAGATAGTGAAGAAGCTGAAAGACAAATTTAGAGAAGGTACTGAGAAGGAAGAGGAAGAAGAAACACAAACACAAGCACCTCTTGCATTGACCCAATGCATGGGAGAAGATAAGGAAGAGGAGGAAACTAAAGGTGTCAAGGGAGGAGAAGTTGAGGAAGTACCTACTCCTATTGAGCCAAAGAAAAGGAAAGCTTAGGCATAGCTAGTGGCAAGGGCAAAGAAGATTGTCAAACCTAGCCTAGACAAGCCCACTACACCTACCACTAGAGCCAACACATGTGCTACAAAATAGAAGGCCAAGGAAAAGACAAAGATAACAGAACAAGGAGGTCAAGAACAAAAGAAACAAAGAATAAAGTATGTGGCACAACTAGATTCTGATGAAGAGAAGACTGAATTAGATGACAACATCCAATTCAAAGTGGTGAGTCATAATCCTCTCTTAGATCTTGAGAACTTATGTGAAAATGTTAAGAATAATGTAGATATGTCAAGGTTTTCACATGTTGATTTTGATAAATTGGGTAAAATAGAGAAAAACCAAGTGGAAGAGGCATTGCATGCCATGATGTAAAAGTTTAAAACAACTCCACCTTAATTTGCCAACTTAGTACCTAAGAGTCTATATGGAATAGTTGAGCAAAAATGGCATTACTGTCTAAACTTGGAAAGACAAATCAAGGAAACACAATTAGCCCAAGTAATGCTAGAGTTGACTAAGGGATAGATTGCTAATTTTGTCAAGAAATATGTAGTTAGGTTCACACCTAAATATAGAGCCTTCAACATTCTTCAAAATGATATTGAGGATGTTGTGAAAAAGTCAACACAAATATGGAAACTCATCTATGGGTTAACCACAATGAAGGAAGGAGAAACTGATCATTTAGAAGCTAAGGATCATGATAAAGAAGATAATAAGGAAGATGAAGACAAAGACAATACATCAAGAGGAGAGACAAAAATGAAAGAAGTTGACATGGCAACAATTGAGCCTAAGCGAAAAGAAGAATAGAGTGTGCATGATACACAATTGTTGAGTGTTAGTCCTACTCATGACATAAGTGTAACTATTGAGACTATAACTATTAAAGATGTTTCTAATCCATCAGCTTAGTAAATCAATCAACTTAATACAGAAGATTTGAAGAAGATTCTAGACCAATCTACACTCCAAGCTAAACATTGTGAGAATCCAGTATTGGTTATTGTAGAAGAATTGCAAAAGGTAGTAACTGATGTCACAAGAGAAAAGGTGAATCAAAAGGAACTACCTTCTATCATCCCTTCAGTTACTAATGTATAACCTTCAATTCAAGAAATAGTAGATACATCTACTAAGGTTGATACAAGTGTTAAAGTTGATACTATTCAGAAAAAGAAAACAGAAGAGAAAGATGCTATATGATAGTAGGAAACAAGCCAAGTAGATTCATCTATCCCTACAACATAGGAACAAGGTGCTAACCAAGTCATAGTGAAAGACTAGAGAAAGCCTGAAGAGCATGAGCTAACACCTAAGGTGAAGGAACAAATGGCCATCCAAGCGCTGGTAGCCTTACCAACATCTGGCACTCCTCCTACACAAGCTCTTCAAAAGCTAGGCATAGAAGCTATTCCATTGCAAATCTTAGTTTCAAGTCCTAGCTCATCAAAGGTTGATAAGGTAATTCATTATGGAGATATAAGCCTTGATGAAGAAATTATTATTCCAAAGTATGACTATGATACTATGACATTGGAGCAAATAGGCATATTACAAAAAGCCTTAGAAAGAAAAAAGCATCAAGAAACGCTTAGGAGAGAACATAGGTAGAAGCAAGCACTCCAAGATATTAAGGACATCTTTCTAGATGCATTTATTTTGCTAACTCCTAAAGATACCAAGCCACTAATAGAACAACTGAAAAATATAGTGGAAAATGTTAGTAATGAAGACGTTGATACAAATGCAAAACTTTTAGAATGGTCAAAAAAGAAGTTTCAAGGTAAGGTGAATGAGAAAATATCTATTGAGATAGCACTAACTCAAGTTTCTTTGGCAACTAAGGTTGAAGAGGTGAAGAAGGTACTTGAGAATATATTCTCATCATACACAAAACTATGTGATACTACACTCTTCACTCAAGAGAGCATGAGTCATATTTTGAGTCTAGAGAGAAACCTCACCATATTAGGTACTAAGCTACTTTAGAATCTAGCTCAAATTGAGAAGCATTTCAGGACATTGCTTCAAACACAAAGTCAATTAGTTGTATTGATAGAAGATGAGGCTAGCATAAGAGCCAAATTGACATCAATACAAGCATTTCTCACCCTACACATGGAGATACTACACAAGGAGCTAGGCTATGCCAAGACTCTACTAAAGAAAGACCCCAATCTTTCTACTTTAGATGGCCTAGTGCACATTACTACCGAGCTTACAATCTAAATCAAATCATTGGATGTTGCATGTGATAACTAGGATGTAGTCGTCAAGATCATAATGGATGTCCTAAATTTTTTTTGGACAAACACACTATACATGTATAGCTCATTTGACATAAGTGTCAAAAAGGAGGAGATAGAAATAATACATTTTTGGGGGAGATAGAATAGAGGGAGATAGAGAATATGGGGGAGATACATCATTGGGGGAGAAATACTTTTTTTTGGAAAGAAAAGAGCAAAAATAAGAGATATTAGCTAAGAGAGAGTATGAAAGAGTATTAGTGCATTTGATGTCAAACAATATCAGTAGAGACACATTTACTCAAAGAGGAGCACAATTTTTGGATACATAATAGGCATATTAACTTAGAGGGAGTTATCAATTTTGAGGTATAGGTTATTGAATTTTTTTAAAATTTTGAAGTTTTGTATATAAACCAAGTCAAGGATATGTTATGCTTGAGGAGAGTGAGATTGATAATATATATTCAAGTGTATTTGACTATCATGTCAAAGGGGGAGATTGTTGATCTTAGATTGGTTTTGACAAGTGAGTGTCAAAACCATGTTGAGTTACAATGAGTACTAAGCAACTCATGTGCTGAGTCACTCAAGTGCCAAGTGATCCAGGAGCCAAGTAAACAATGGATGTCAAGCAGTGTAGATGCCAAGTTAGAGTATAAAGTATAGTGAATGTTGAGTATCAGAGACTTCATATGCCAAGTGACACAATTTGAACATATTTTTTTGTAATGGCGCAAACAACTATGTAAACCATTTTTGAGCTGACTTAAGATTTGATTATGATGTTTTTGAAGATAAGGACAAATCTCTATTTGGATTCCTTATGATATTACATGCAACCAATTAGAAAATGGGAAGGTTTAAGTGGCAATATGGATGAATCTCAGATGTAGATTCATACCTAACCCTAAGTCTCCTAGTCTTTTTAAGGAGGACAAAACCCTAAACTATCATGAGTGTGTAAGAGATTGAAGGAGAGTATAGAGAAGTTTTCATGCGCAAACAAAGTATTCATGGAGACTTAGAAGTTATGAAGAAAGAGTGAATTGTAGAATCAGTTAGAGAAGAATAGAGGATAGAGAAAAGGATACAACATTAAGACATCTGATTAAGAAGGATCAAGAAGATAAGTGTTTAGAGGTGATCTTTTATCAAGAAAGCAAGTGCCAATTGTAGGATCCATGGTAAGACATTTGAACAGGTGATTTTAGTCAAATCTTTTAACAGAGTAGTCCTAGCAAGCTATATGAAATCCTTTAACAAGGTGCTTACTTAGTTGTAAGTTGAAGTCCTCTAACAAGGAACACTTCTAAGAGGGTGTTCAAATCCTCTAACAAGGTGAGACTTAATAGTTTTTGTAAGCCTTTAATAGGGTAGATCTTTCACAGGGTAGATCATAATTCAAGGTCAAAATATTGTAACCTTAATTAGATACACTTTACAACTATAGTAGTGAAGATTTGTGGGTGTCATCCCCACCCCAATTTTACCTTCTCACTTGGAGGGTTTCTAGGTAATCATATCTGGTCTATGTGTGTGATTTTTTACATGATTTAGATGTATGTGCTTTACATGTTATTTCAGTTTATCTATTGAATGAATGAGATGGATGTGTGGTGAAAGTTTTATGGGTCCAAGTTTGAACTACTGATTCATCCCCCCTCTCAAAAGTTTACCTTTCCTATTGTAATTCCAACACATCCCTCCCTCTCTCTTTATTTCTCTCCCTACCTTCCTACCCCTTGTTCCCTTCCCTTACTCCATTATTTCTCTTGTACTCTCTCTCCCTTCTTCTCACACTCCACCTCTCCTCTCTATCACTTCCCTCCCTCTCTCTCTCTCTCTCCCATTATCCATCTCCCTCTCTCTCTTGTTCTCTCCCTCCCATTGCTCCATTTTCTCTCTTGCACACTATCTCTCCCCTTTTCTCCCTCTCACACTCTCAACTCTCCCTCCCTCCCCCTTGCCACCTATCCCCTTCCTGCCCTCTTTTTTTCCCACACTCTCCCCACTTGCACTCTCTATTCCTTTCCCACTATCCCTCCCTCTCTCTTTATTGCTCTCCCTATCGTCCTACCCCTTGTGCCCTCCCCTTGCTCCCATATTTCTCTTGTACTCTCTCTCGCTTTATATCCCCTCTCACAGTCTCCCCTCTCCTCTTTATCAATTCCTCCCTCTCTGCCTCCCATTATCACTCCCTCTCACTCTCTTACGCTCTCCCTCCTCTTGCTCCCTTTTATCTCTTGCACACTCTCTCACCCCTTTTCTCACTCTCACACTCTCAACTCTCCATCCCTCCCCCTTTCCACCTATCCCCTCTCTACCTCTTCTTCCCCCCTCCCTGTTCTTCCTTGAGGTGATCTCTCTCTCTCTCTCTCTCTCATCTCTCTCTCTCTCTCTCTCCTCTCTCTCTCTCTCTCTCTCTCTCTCTCTCTCACACACACACACACACTTCCCTCCTGTGTCCCTCCCATTATCCCTCCCCTTGCTCCCTTTTATCTCTTCAACACTCTTTCTCCCCCTTTCTCCCTCTAACACTTTCAACTCTCCCTCCCTCCCCAATCCCCCCTCTCCCATCCTCACCTTTTTCTTCCTCCCTTCTCTATTTCTTTGCTCCCCTCCCCTCCCCTTCCCCCTCTCTCTTTCCCTGTTATAAATTCTCCCTTTCTCTTTGGTCTTGCTTCTTCCCCCTTTTCCTTTTCCTCTCCCAATCCTCCCCCTCTCCACAACTTTCCCTCACTCTCTCTCCCCTTCTCCATTTTACCATCTCTCCTTTGTCCCCTTTCATCCCCCCTTTTCTCTCTCTCTCACACTCTCCACTCTCCCTCCCTCCCCCCCTTGCCTCATTCCCCACTCCCTTTGCCCTTTTTTCCATTTCCACTCTCCCTCCCTCTTCCCCCCTTGCCCCATTCTCGACTCCCCCTACCCTTTTCTCCATTTCCACTCTCCCTCCCTCCTCTTGCCCCTCTTTCTCTATCCCACTCCTCCCCCTCCCTTCCTCACTTTCCCTCCACTCTCTCTCCCCTTATCCATGTTACAATATCCCCTTTTCCCCCTCCCATCCCCCCTTTTTTCCCACTCACACTCTCTCCACTCTCCCTCCCTCCCCCTTGCCCGCACTCCCCCACCCTTTTCTCCATTTTCTCTCTCTCTCTCTCTCTCTCTCTCTCTATCACACTCCTCCTCCTCCCTCCCTCACTTTCCCTCGCTCTCTCTCCCCTTCTCTATGTCACCATCTACACTTTATCCC
>CM053786.1:345310940-345516022 GCA_028749045.1 Cupressus sempervirens | reverse complement strand
ATTATTCCTCTCTCTCTATCTCGCTCCTCCCCCTCCCTCCCTCACTTTCCCCTGCTCTCTCACCCCTTCTCCATGTAACCATCTTGCCTTTTTCTAATCCCCTCCCCTCCCCCTAGCTCCATTCCCCACTACCCCCACCCTTTTCTCCATTCCTACACTCCCTCCCTCCCCTTGCCCCTCTCTCTCTATCCCACTCTCCCCCTCCCTCTCCTCTCTCACTTTCCTTGCTCTCTCTCTTGTTCTCCATGTCACCATCTCCCCTTTGTCCCCTCCCATCCCCCTCTTTTTTTCCTCTCACACTCTCCACTCTCCATCTCTCCCCCTTGCTCCATTTCCCCTCTCTTGTGTCCTCCATGCCACCATCTCCCCTTTGCTCCTCTCTCTCTCTCTCTCTCTCTCTCTCTCTCTCTCTCTCTCTATCTCTCTCTCTCTCTCTCTCCTCTCTCTCTCTCTCTCTCTCTCTCTCTCTCTCTCTCTCTCTATCCCACTCCCCCTCCCTTCCTCACTTTCCCTCACTCTCTCTCCCCTTCTCCATGTCACCATCTCCCCTTTTTCCCCTTCCCTCCCTCTCACACTCTCCACTCTCTCTCCCTCCCCCTTGCCCCATTTCCTCAATCCCCCAACCATTTTCAATATTTCCACTCTCCTTCCCTCCCCTTGCCCCTCTCTCTCTATCCCTTTTCTCCTCCTTCGCCCGCCCCCCCCTTCTGCCCCCCCACTTTCCCCCTCTCTTTCTCCACTTCTCCATGCCACCATCTCCCCTTTGTCCCATCCCCTCCCCCACCTTTCTTCCCTCTCACACTCTCCACTCTCCCTCCCTCTCCTTTTCCCCATTCCCCACTCCCCCCTACCTTTTTCTCCATTTCCACTCTCCCTCCTCCCCTTGCCATTCTCTCTTGATCCAACTCCCCCCCCCCCTCCTTCCCTCCTCTTCCCCCCCTCTCTCTCTCTATCCCACACTCCCTCCCCTCTCTTTATCCCATTCCTCCCCTCCCTCCCCCCCCCCCTTTTTCCCTCTCACACTTTCCACTCTCCCTCTATCCCCCTTTCCCCATTGACCACTCCCCCCTCTTCTCTCTATCCCTTTTCTCCCCCTCCCCCCCCCCCCTCACTTTCCCTTGCTCTTTCTCCACTTCTCCATGCCACCATCTCCCCTTTGTCCCATCCCCTCCCCCTTTTTTTTCCCTCTAACACTCTCCACTCTCCCTCCCTCTCCTTTGCCCCTCTCTCTCTCTATCCCACTCCTCCCCTCCCTCTCCTCTCTCACTTTCCCTTGCTCTATCTCCCCTTCTCCATGTCACCATCTCCCCTTTGTCCCCCCATCCTCCTCTTTTTTCCCTCTCACACTCTCCATTTCCACTCACCCTCCCCCCCATTACCCCATTTCCCCCTCTCTTGGATCCTCCATTCCACCATCTCCCCCTTGTTCCCTCCCCTCACCCTCTTTTTTCCCTCTAACACTTTCCACTCTTCCTTCCTCCCCCTTTCCCCCATTCTCCACTCACCTCACCCTTTTCTTCATTTCCACTCTCCCTCTGTCCCCTTGCTCCTCTCTCTCTCTCTCTCTCTCTCTCTCTCTCTCTCTCTCTCTCTCTCTCTCCCACCCCTGCTCCTTTCCTCACTTTCCCTCACTCTCTCTCCCCTTGTCCATGTAACCATCTCCCCTTTATCCCCTCCCCCTTTCCCCATTTCCCCAATCCCCCCACCATTTTCTATATTTCCACTATCCTCCCATCTCCCCTTTGTCCCATCCCCTCCCCCATCTTTTTTCCCTCTCACACTGTCCACTCTCCCTACCCCTCCTTTGCCCCTCTCTCTCTCTATCCCACCCCCCCTCCTCTCCTCTCTCACTTTCCCTTGCTCTCTCTCCCCTTCTCAATGTCACCATCTCCCTTTTGTCCCCCTCCCATCCTCCCCTTTTTCCCTCTCACACTCTCGCTCCCCCCCCCCCCCCTTGCCCCATTTCCCCTCTCTTGCATCCTCCATGCACCGTCTCCCCCTTGTTCCCTCCCCTCACCCTCTTTTTTCCCTCTCACACTTTCCACTCTCCCTTCCTCCCCCTTTTCCCATTCCTCACTCACCCTGCCCTTTTCTTCATTTCCACTCTCCCTCCCTCCCCTTTCTCCTCTATCTCTCTCTATCCCACTCCCCCTCCCTTCCTCACTTTCCCTCACTCTCTCTCCCATTCTCCATGTCACCATCTCCCTTTTTTCCACTCCCACTTGCCCTATTTCGCCAATCCCCTCTTCCATTTTCTATGTTTCCACTCTCCTACCCTCCCCTTGCCCCTCTCTCTTTACCCCTTCTCTCCCCTTCCCCCCATCACTATCCCTTGCTCTTTCTCCACTTCCCCATTCCACCATCTCCCCTTTTTCCCATCCCCTCCCCCACCTTTTTTCCTCTCACACTCTCCACTCTCCCTCCTCTCCTTTGCCCCATTCCCCACTCCCTCCTGCCTTTTTCTCCATTTCCACTCTCCCTCCCTCCCTTGCCATTCTCTTTTGATCCCACTCCCCCCCTCCTTCCCTCCCATTGCCCCTCTCCCTCTCTCTATCCCACCCTCCCTCCCCTCTCTTTATCCCATTCCTCCCCTCCCCTCCCCTCCCCCCTTTTTCCCTCTCACACTCTCCACTCTTCCTCTGTCCCCCTTTCCCCATTTCCCACTTCCCCCCGACCCTTTTCTTCATTTCCATTCTCCCTCCCTCCCCCTTGCCCCATTCCCCACTCTCCCTTTCCCTTTTATCTATTTCCACTCTCCCTCTCTCTATCACACTCCTCCCTCACTTTCTCATGCTCTCTCTCCCCTTCTCCATGTCACCATCTCTCATTTTCCTTGTCATCTCCCACTCCTCACCCTCCCTCCCTCACTTTCCCTTGCTATTTCTCCCCTTTTCTTTTTCCTTTCCCACACTCCCTCTCCCTCCCTCACTTCCTCTTGCTCTCTCTCCCTTCTCCATGTCACCATCTCCTCTTTTCCTTTTCCTCTCCCACTCCTACCCTCCCTTCCTCACTTTCCCTTTCTCTTTCTCCCCTTTTCCTCCCCCCCCCCCCCCCCCCCCCCCCCCCCCTCTACTCACCCTCCCTCCCTCTCCCTTCTCCATGTTACCATGTCCCCTTTTCCTTTTCCTCTCACACTCCTCCCACTCCCTCCCTAACTTTTCATCGATCTCTCTCCCCTTCTTTATGTCACCAACTCCCTTTCACACTGTCCACTCTCCCCTTCTCTTTGTCACAATCTCCCTTTCACACTCTCCACTCTCCCCTTCTCTATGTCACCATATTAATTTCCACTCTCCCTCCCTTTTCTCTCCTCATCCCACCCCCTCTCTCTCCCCCTCTTATACACTCTCCCTCCCTCCTTCACTTTCCTTGCCCCATTTCTCCATTCCCCCTCCCCCCCCCATCTCCCCCTCTTATACACTCTCCCTTGTTCTCTTCTATGCTCACTCCCCCTTTTCCTTTTCCTCTCCCCTTCTCCATGTCACCATTTCCCATTTGTCCCCTTCCCTCCTCCCCGTCTCTCTCTCTCTCTCTCTCTCTCTCTCTCTCTCTCTCTCTCTCTCTCTCTCTCTCTCTCTCTTCTCTCTCTCTCTCTCTCTCTCTCTCTCCCCTCCCTCTCCCTCTTATGCACTAAGATATTTATATCTTAGCTCTAATAATAGTAGTTGTACTAAATAAATACATAAATGAAACTATAATTAATATAAAATATATTGTTTTTTTGGACTTGGATATAAATACCTCACCACAAACTCTTAAGCCTACACATTTCATATTAAAATCATCAAATTAGTATTTTTCTATATTGACTTCAAGTTTTAACAAACAATTAATATATATTTAAAGAAGGTTACATTTTTTTAATTATAAAAACAATATATAACTTATAATTACTATAAAAACACACTTATTTTGTGCATAAATCTCAAAAATAAAAGTCCATATGTATTTTCAACTATTTCAGTGTATAATTTGATCATTTCATTGAAAATTACTATGATAGAATAATCAAAATGGTTCTTACTCCGTAGCATAAGTAAGGAAACCATACATCAAATGGTAGAACGATGCTTGGGCTATGGAATACCTACTAAATTGCACTGTCAAATTCCAAGTTATCAATTTCAAAGCAATTAATACAGAAAATCAAAATTATTGCTGACTCTTTTAAATCATTTGGTGAATCTAATTTTACCATACCAATGTATTTTTTGGAAATAAAAAGAGACAATTGGAGTTTTCTTAATAATCAAATTTGTACATTCACAAAACTGTTATAGTAATTCTAACAATTAAGTTGCAGATTTAAATCTCATTAGACAATACCGTTCAACATTACATCTTGTTAGACAATGCCCTCAAAATGATAGGAAAAAAACATATTGTTATAATTCTTATATGTCATCAAATTTGTAGATTCACAAAACTATTATAGTAATTTTGATAATTAAGTTGCAGACTTAAATTTTATTAGGCAATACCCTTCAACAATACATCTCGTTAGACAATGCCCTCAAAATGATGGGAAAAAAACATAATGTTATAATACTTATATGTCATAATACTCTAAATTTAAATGTCACTTATAGATAGTCAATATGATTATAATTGGATAAGACATTTGCAACAAATGTACATTGTTGTGAATTGTTAATGGTTGACATCACTTGAAGGAGCATAAAATGACAGTTGATTATGACTGAGGAAGAATCAGACATACCATTATGGATAGGGTTGATTGAAGATAAAGAACACAGAGATCCAATGAAGGAAACAAGTTCAATGTGGAGTAGAAATATTGAAGTATCCATCTCTCATTTTCTAACCATGTCGCCGATATGGGTATTTGAATTTCTATTGAATTTTAATTTTTGAATGTTATTTTTCAATATGTAATATGTTACTATGTTGAATGTTGGATGGTTCTAGTTCAAGTTGTAATTTTTCTATGTTTGTGTAACTATACTAGAACATAACATGGAACAAGTATGAACATAAGAATGAACAAAGATTCTATCTGCATGAAGTATGAATTGGGAAGGAACACATGTCATGGTAGGGTTTTACACTATGAATTGGGGAGGAACTCAGACAATGGTAGGGTTTTATACCCTATAGAGAGGCTTATTGAAAAGCTATAGTTTAGGTGAAACAAATATTACATATTATATGCTAATGAATTTGTCTAATAAATTTGTAGGGACAGAGTATATTTGTTAATAGAGGCTAAAAGCATACCTCTTGTTTAGAGTAGATCTTCTCATCAGACAATGTCCTCAAAATGATGGTGCTGAGTGTCTTGAATTGGAAAATGTGAAGATGAAAAAATTGGCTTCAACAATAGTTTCTTGGGCTATGACAAAACATTATCACTTCTTTAGAGATCGCACTAATTCAAGCCGAGTCTTACAAAATAAATAAAGCATTAAAGCAAGGCCAAGTCTCATTTTGCAAATACAATAAAGAATAATAGTACAAAGCACAAAGTAAAAGAAATTATCCCTACTAGGGTTTTAAATATGTAAAGCCAAAGTTCCAAGGCAAAGGTGAGGAATAGAAAGATTAACTATCCTAAGAAACTTGTGGTTATAGAGCATATCTGTTAATAGGGGCTAAAAACATATCTGTTGCTTCCAATTGTAATGACTCCTTCCTATTTGCACAGTCAAATTGAACCAATCCTCTTTTTGAACTACTTAAACATCACACTTCCTATACTCTTTCACAAGATTAATGCAATATGATATCCTTAAATCTATATACTCACAAATATAGCCATTTGTTGTTTTCTTTCCTTCGTTGAATGGGCCTATCATTTAAATTTTGGAGCAGCCTCCAATACAAAGATTCAAATATTAGAAGAATTATTCTAATAGGAATATAAAGTGAAGAGTTATTTGATTAATTTTATATTAATTTAAATTTATAAATATTTTATATTAACTTATATTCATATTAATTTGTTCTAATTAGGTAAAAATAGGTTTTGAAAAGACCCAAAACTTTGTACATCAAATCTAAAGATATAACAATATAAGGCCCAAATATAGTAGTGTGAGTCACCAAACAAAGATAGGTAGCAACCAAAAATTCCCACCACAATGGACATCCTCAACAAGGAGCTTAAGATTTAGATTTAGATTTAGAACCTCCCTTCTAGGACTGCAAACCTTAGACTGCAAATTCTTATCTAGAGGGATAGGGAACTTAGATTTCTTTCTTTTTACTATTGTCCATCCATCCTCTATTTTAGCCTAAATTTAATTAACCCTTGGTTGTAAGCACTACAGGCAAGAAGCCCCACTATTTCACCAAGGGGTCGATGGAAAACATTATCAATTAAGACCCATAGCAAAGAATGGCCCTGTGGGGACTTGAACCTTGGTTGTAGCCCATACAAGCAAGAAGCCCCACCATTTCACCAAAGGGACAAGCCCTATTTTATAATAATTTTGTTTTACTGTGAGATAATTAATGTTTTAAATTTTAGATTTCTTTTATTTAGAGTAATATTCTTATTGTATGATTATATTCAAATTTTCATAAAATCTTAAACAAGTTTGAATAATTCAAACAAATTATTATTTAAACAATAAATAATTCTACTAAGCATAGAAAAAAATAAAAATAAATGTTTTCTTATAGAGTAAAATTGATTAAGAAATAAAATAAAGATAGTTCAATTTAAAAATTAAAATATAGTTTATTACCATTGAAGACTTTAATTAATTTTAAAAATTAATGATCTCATTTATTTAAAATGATTAATTCTATTTAAGATTGCCTCTTCCTTCAAACACAATAATATATGCACTCATAATTGATATATTTAGATTTTGAATATTGAACATCATAACATTAATACTCCAACCACAAATATAAAAGATATTTATCTACAATAAAAAAATTACATAATATTATTCAATGAAATTTTTCTTAAATTTAAGTATGTCATTTTAATATTATATATCTATACTTTAATTAAAAATTATAAAATACTGAAAAAATAGTTACACAAAATTTAATAGATAAAGAACAAAGGCTCCTATTAAACCAATATGTTATTTCCCTATTTATTATAATATTTTTATAAAAATAAAATTTTTAAAGAGAAAAAGATTTAGAAAAATAAAAATAGTGGTATATTTGCATGTTTATTTTAATTTTAAATCTAAATTTTATTTGAAATAATATCTTAATTTTTTGAAAGAAAATAAGAAATATGCAACTTTGTCACTTGTTTGTTTTTTATAATTTTAAAATCTAAATTTTATTTGAAGTAATATATTATTTTTAAAATTGTAATAAATAGTTCACTCAACAAAAAAACTTTTTTAAAGCTATATGAGGTATTGTTTTAAAATGTAAGTTTAGAAATGCAAATATTCTCAATGTCATTAAAACTTTCATAACCTTAAGATGAAAGTGTTTTTTGTTTATTTGTAGCTTAACTTTGGCGAGCAAAATGAAAAGTGCCCTCTGAAAAAAGGGTTCTTATGACACAAAGTCAATTCATCCAATCATATAATTCGAAGAATATTTAAAAGTCATAAATAAATTACAAAATATTAGAAATATTTCAATGATCTAAAAATAGTTATTTGTCATTAGTATAAAATAATTAGTACCGAGACAAAGTGAATGCAATAGTACATTGTCTATGATAAGTACGATAAGTCAATGTAAGGAAATTTGAATATCTAATGGGTATAATATCTATTTTATTAGTCTATGATGCTTAGTAACTTTAGGCTTTTTAGAAGTTGTGTGTTCATTAATTTTTTATAACATTTATTTTCTAAAATCTAATTTTAATATTATTATGGGGTTGGAAGAAGAGCGGGTTTAATCATGGGGATTCCTTAGTTAAGAACACTCAAGCTGGAGTGGTATTGGAATGGGTGACCTCCCAAGAAGTCTCGATGCTTTACCTATGTGTGCATCACCCAGATCCAATGAGTGCTAAGTGTTCCATTTATTCTCATGAGAGACAGATTCATGTGTGAATTACTACTCATGTTACATGGGTCAATGAGTTTGACTCAAAAACTACACAGTTAAATCTTCAAAGCAATATCACAATATTATTATGATAAATGTTAATCTATTTTGAGTTTGGCTTTATATATATATATAAGTCTATTTTGAACATGATCTTACAAAAATTAATATTTCAAGATTCTTTTTTTAAATTCCATTCTCATACATCACTAGATAGAGAAAATAATAACCAACTAGATCATAAGAGCCTACCTTGAACCAATTCAAAGCTACATTTTAAAGGTGAAATTTATGTGGTATAAAATTAATTTGAAGCCATAAGATTGACCCACAAAGATTTCTAGGTTTGTGTAGAGTTCAAGAACCATAAAAATAGAATTATGAATTAGTAATTATCATTATTCATCATAAGTTAAAAGGAAAGTATTTCTTCAATTTACATTTAATTTACTAAAAGTAGTTATTTGCCAAACTTAGTTTTCAATTTAATGATATTTTTATTGTACTTGCATATAATTAACTTATATTTTTTGAACTAAAACAAATATTTTCATTATGAGTAAACTTGTTAGATATTACACCATCATAGGGTTTTACTAACTATAGTATATTTTTTCATTACTTTGGTATTTTACATTTGAGTTCTCACTAGGATTCACATTTATGTATCAATAGTTATTTCTTTGTTATATATTTCTTGAAAAGGTTAGAGATACATTGTGAGACATCCTTTTCTTCATTTTACCACTCTTGAATATCTTGTGTTCTTATCTTCCACAAGATAAATTTCTTTATTTATGTTGCAAAAGTTCTACTTGAAACCCTAAGATTTCTTTGATGAGTGCTTGTCTACAATGATTGGACTATGATGATGATGCTCATGTTAAGGATCAAAGTTATTAATATTGAGAATTTGACATATTTAGGAGATATGATCTATTATGTGTTAATGAACAAGCCACATGGGTTAGAGGTCTACATATTTTAGTAATAATATTTATTCATCTACCTCTTTTTTTGGTGCATCAAATCATCTATCTTCATTTATAATTACATTCATTATTGTTCCCTCACATAGTATTACTCCATCCACAACCATTGTTCCATCCCATAACATTAATCTTGATCCCATTATCATAACTTTACCCCCCTTTTTGAAAATTTCCTCATTATACTACTTTCATTGTACCTACGTGCCACACTATTTTCTACACTTCTACTCCTCTCTCATCCATGAACTTTCCTATTCTGGCATTCTTTCATAGCCACTAATCCCTCTTATAGTAGATGCATATTCATGTTTTCACATTTTCATCTGTTCTGATGTAAACCCTTTATTAGGTTTTATCCTCAACAACTCTTTTCGAATTTAATATTTAAATTTTGGATTATGTATATACATATACAAAATAATCTTGATTTGTATGGTCATCCACAACTCAATTTTATTCTAATCCAATGAGATTTCACCACTCCAAATTCCTATATCTAGTTTAATATTTCCTTTAAGATCACTTTAAAACTCTAGATAAGACATTATTTCTTTCATACAACTTGCACTGTAATCTTGGGAGTCTTTTTTATCTAATTCTTATAGGCCACAATAAGCTTCTTTGGTACCCACTAAGAGAGCTTCCTAATTTACATTGTTATTGGTATTCTTAACAAGACCTTTATAATCAGATCAATGACATTTTTTTTTTCTTAAGTTGTAATAATAATAATAATAAACCTATTTTTAAAAAAATTCTAAAGATGTCTAAACTGGGTTGTATTTTTATTATTTAAATTATTAAATACATATTCATTAATAAATTAAATATGCATATTTTAATATATAACTTTAAATTAAAAATTAATCTAATTAATATTCTTATTTATGATTTTGGTTTGGTAGAACATAAAAACATTATTCATTTTATTTTTAAATGCTTTACCATTATGAATGCTTGATCAAGGATTAATTCTTTTCATCACTCTTATGCTTTCAAGTTGATCACTATTATGCTAGATTTGAATATATGTTAAATTTTTTGAAACATATAAATATAATTTCTTTGTGATACAAGAACATCTCCTTGACCTATGCCAAACAAAGGCATAGAAAATAATTATTAAGTAGAATGCCAACAAAGAAGGGACATATAATTTTGGCCTTTCTCTATTGAGAAAAAAACCATAAAAATGTTACAAGTTAAAGAATAAAGAGAAGATGTGTGGCATATTGGGATAAGGAAAGGAAAGGAAAAGTCCTTTAATAGTCCATGATACTAGCCATATATTTTTGGGTCTACAAATAATGAAAACAATTTGAGATTACAAGGAAAAGACATAAACCAAATCTTGGAAGCGTCCAAAGGCTTACATAAGAGGAACGTAAACAATAATAGTTACAAAGAATAAATTTGAGATATGGAGGAAAAATTGTGTCAAATTAAAAAAAGGAAAAAAAATGAGTCGTTCGAATGAGAAGAGTAGAAATATAGATGAAAGGCAAAGAGACCATGTAGTAAAGGAAAGTATCCATGTAGTGTAGTTCACTTTGTAAATTCCTTGTGAAACATAAAAAATAAGAGGACTCAATGCTAAATAGAGATAGACAATTGGTGTACAATGAAAAAGAGAAGGTGGAATGAGTGAAAGAATTATGAAGATGAAAGCAAAAAAGTAAACAAGAGTCGTGTTACAACATGAGTCACACCTAATGAAAAATAAAGATGACATAGTAATATAATATATTTAATAATATTATAAATTGACATATTATTGTTAGTTTATTATAATATAATAATTATATTGTCTAATTTAAACAACTAAAATATTAAATATATTTTATTTAGAAATAAATATAAACACGTAAAATTTAAGTGTGTGTGTGTATATATCTATATATATATATATATGGTAAGTATAAAGACATACATCTTCTACCATTTTTTGACTTGCAATTATAATATTATGTTAGGTATATTTTATTAGGATTAATATAAATAAATAAAATATGGATGAACAATTTTTTTTAGTGTTATTATGAAAGATAATATAATAAATAATAATATAGATAAAAGTAAGTGTGAATAAAATGCAATGAATAATGAATTTTAAAATTGATACTAGTATCATCCACTATCAAAGTGATTAAGATTGAAAATGAAAATTCTATATCAAATCTACCTCTCCATATAATAAACTTAAGTATTATACATAATTGTATTTTAATTTAAAAATGGATATATTTAATTTCATAAATATATAAATTTTTAAACTTTAATATTCATATCTCTAATTAATATGTAAGTTTTATATTTTAAATAGATAGAGGAAAATGATTATTTAAATTAATGAAGACATTCAATTATCTTTGTACTTATCCCAGAGCAATTGTTTGCAAAATTTCAAATAGCCATAAAAAACTTTCAAACATTCACTCAATTTTTCCTCCAATTTCTTAAATGGAAATTAAAATGTAAAAAAAATTCAAAATTCAAAATAAAAGTTTATTTAATTTTCCAAAAACCTCAACATAAAATAAATAAAGTAATTTAGTAATCTATGTTTTAAGAAAATAGTATAAGCTAAAAACTAGTTACTCATCTCAAACTGTTGTTGCATAAACCATAGCTGATTTTATAGTTAGAGAATGTAAGAGATGGCAAGGAAAAGTCTTTTACTTTCCCAACCATTTGTTTCAAGATAAACTCAGTCTTGGATTATAGGTTTATTAAATGAAAGAAATGATTTTGTATGGTGAAGATAAAACCAGAGTTATATAGAAATAGAATCATGCCTTGGATTATAGATTTATTAAATGAAATAAATGATTTTGTATGTGAAATTTTTACAAGGAGTTTTCTCTGAGGAAAATTCAGATTATAGTAAATTTAATTTTAAATTTGAGAGTAATAATCAATATTGCATAAAGGATGAAAAAGAAAAAAAGAAAAATTCCAAAACAATGTATATTTCAATATTATATTAAAAATATATTTTTAAAAATCCAAACATATATATCTTTCTTTTTTACTTTTATTTTCTATCACAGATTTAATAGTTTATGAAAAAAATGATTGTTACAAGTGTGGTAAAGCTACAAATTCAACTTCATAGTCTCATGTTAGCACAAGCAGATGGCAATCAACATCTATTAAAAATATTGATAGTTGTCATTGATCATTATAGTTTTTGAATGCAAGAGGATAAAACAAAGTGGAGAAACACGTGTTCCATGCAAGTAATACCTGGTAATTTGTCTACATTTGTCCAAATTTGAAATTTTGATTTAGAACTGTGTATTTCATTTCCTTATAAATTTCTAAAGCCTTTCCAATGAATATGTTTTGTGCATTTGTCTGTTGGATGGAATATTTAAGTGGTTTCAGATGCCATCATATTTTGAAGCCCATGTTTTAAACACATCTTGTTAGCTTTGTTCGGTTTCAACATCATATTAGTAGAATTAAGAATACTATACTGCAACTTATCTAGTTAGATTTTGTAAATTTGAGCAATGAATTTTGAAGACATTTCTTGGATGATAGCTTTATGTGGTATGAGATTCATTTAGGTTGGGTATTCTTTTGAATCATATTTGGTAACTTAATTGGAATAGCACCCAGTGACCAACTGCTCTTATGGCAAGGGAACATGCATGTTCAAAATTTTATATTTCCAACAAATCTCTACATCCAATTGTCTGTAATTTTGAGAATTAAATGCTATGTAGATGATTGTATATTTTGTTAGGTCTTTATGAAAAATGGAAAAAGGAGGAGTGCTGCTCAAATGGTATTAAAATTTCAAAGTCAGACCCTTTTTTTGGCTAAAAATTTGGATATAGCTGAGTTAAACACAAAACATAGTACTATGTATTTTGATATAACTCAAGGCCAACACCTACTCAAATCCATGTTACATTATTGCATCTTATAGCTCTTGGAGGAACATATGCTTTTGTACTAGAAACATTATTTAGGGATTCAATCTTGGTATCACCTAATTGCTCTGGGCAGTTATGCTGCTACTATCCATGAATTAATTTGGGTTATTAGATTTCATGGTTATATCTTTGTCTACTATTGTTTAAACAACAATTAGTTCATGGATATTTAAAACTAATAATTAGTTTTTTTTTTCAATAATAATAAACTATGTAGTTTGATTAGAATTTTGTATTAAATTTTTTATATATAAATCATATTTCTTTTATTATAATATTCTACTAATGAATGTGAATGCAATTTGTTTGGATCCATTAGTGAAAAATTGTAGAATTATATTTGAACTAAAATCTTTGAAAATTTCAAGATTCTAACCATCTCAAAATGTTTCAAACATGAAATTTTTTTTTTTTGTGAATCTATTAATGCAAAATAGAAAAAAATCATGATCTTAAACTCTTTTGTAACATAGATTTTTTTTCTAATTGAACTTACTCCAACAGCATGATTGTTCCCGTGAATTAATATTTTCCCAATTAATTTTGCCATAAGCCTTTGGAATGTTCCTATGAATTAATTTTGCCCCAAATTTTTGGAATGTTCCTATTGAGTCATGACTTATATTTGTAGTTTTTGAAAAAGCGATAGTCTATGGAAAGAAAAAAAAATTATTTTTTTTAATGAAAAGAAAATAAGACCCTAGTAAAAATATGAACCAAATTGAAAAAGGTATTACATTTGAGATAATTCAAAATAAAAATAAGACCATAGTTAAACATTATAAATCATAGAAAATATTTTATGATGCACAAATTTTGAGGCAAAAAAATGCAAGATAGTTTGAATGAAAATAATAGTTCCTGCCTATATAGGTGGGACTAATAAATACGTAGAAAATAGAAGAATAAAAGAGATGCCCCTCAAGGAAATTGAAAAATAAAGAAGGAAAAATTTAAAAATATGCGGAAGCCATAGAAAAACTATGGTGAATAATTTATTTATGAATGTACTTTTAATAATAGAGTTATAATTTACTAAGATATGGTTGTTATTTGGTTTGGGATTGATAGGACTAGACAAATAAAGTGAGATAGGGTTTTACTTTTAAAATTAATATTGTTATGAATTTAAAATATATAAATATTTTTCTAGAAATTGTTGGCTATAAATTTGGACATTGTGATAAATCTCTTTATGTCTAACTTACATCAAATAGTATCATATCATAGCTGCCTAATTTTCTTGGAAAATATTTAAAAGAGAGAGAGAGAGAGAGAGAGAGAGAGAGAGAGAGAGAGAGAGAGAGAGAGAGAGAGAGAGAGAGAGAGAGAGAGAGATACCTTACCCTCTACTAAAGAAAATGAGGAAGTTACAAAGCAAATCACCTTGTAGATTGTAAGGTAGCAAGAATTGTTTGTGAGTGAGGGGGGGGGGGGGAGGGGGGGGGGGGAGGGGGTTAAGGTAGGTCATTAATAGAACCATGATAATACTATAAGGGGTAAAGTATCTATTCCTTATTTCCAGCACACAATGGTGCCTCCTAGAAGGAGTATTTAGTAGTTTCATATTATTGTCACCATATGTACATCCAAAAATCAATGGCATATATTATGGACTATGGACTACAAAATATCATTTTCTTTCATTTATTCTCTTATTTTGGAAGAGTATTGGGAAGAATTGAAAATAAAAAGGCTTCATAAAGCACTAAAGAGGCATAATATAGAATTGAAGAAAATAGATACAAGATTGGATGTACCTAATAGTGGGAAAAGAGGATCTAAAATTGATGAGAAAATGTATGTGGGAGAACCACAAGTAGATTATTGGATCTAGTATATGAGAAGATTGAAGTTTAATGGCTCCAAAAGAGTATGGAATACTATCCTATGAAGGATATTAGGATTGGAATGAGCATGAAGAAGTAAATATCTCTTGTGAGGCATATAGAAATGTAAATGAAGAATGTTCTCTTGAAAGAGTCCACAACAAAAAGAATAGATGAGAGCAGGTGGCTTGCAACCCTTCAGTAAGGGTTGAATGCAGGGATAACTATTTGGGAGTAGAGTATACGAGTAAAGAAGAAATAACAAGTTAATATTGTGGATTATTTTAAAAATATGAAGAGAATTTGTAGAGAAAATTCAAGGATATTAGTGGTCTTAAGTTTGATAATAAAGTTGAGACAAACCCAGATGAAACCTTACTAAGGAAAGGATGAGAACAATCCAAAATTTATTGGATGTTCCAAAGTTGAAAGGCTAGTGGGAAGAAGAAGCTAGTTACAAAAAAAATATGGAGAAGAGGTCCTCATGCAAGACAATAGAAGTGCTATTAATTAAAGTTCACACCTCACAACTAAGTGGGGCAGGGATTGAATCAATTGTGTGTCATAACTATAAACTTCAAACTTCTTAAGCTAATCACCAATAACAAGTATAATTATGCACAAGAATATGAAAGATAACATCATTAAACAAGGATTTTTGTTCTCAAGGATAACCTTGTTAAGGGAAAAAAAAACCTAATGGGGATGATACCCACAAGATCATGTACTAATATGAAAGTATCCCTTTTAGAGGACTTGGATCTATTAGGAATCAATATAATATATTGTGTATATATGTCCCTATTAAAGGACAAGTCTAAGCTATGAAATGACATAACCCCTCTTAAAAGTTTCTAATCTTGTTAGGAGTTGATGAGAACAAAAATGATCATTTCTTCAACACACTTCCTAAAGAGAGAAGATTAAATCCACCTTAAAGAAGACTCACTAATTGAGATGTGAACATTGAAGCCACCTTCAAGGATTTACAAATCTAAATGATGAATTGACTGATGAATGACACACTTATCTTAATATTTCTAATGAAGTTCACTTGGAATGATAATAGATTCCATTAATAAATATTATCAAAACATCCAATAATTCTTTAGGTCTTCTATGATACCCAAAATCAAGGCTTAAATACATAATTTCATGCCCATATCATTCCATACATTACAAATGAGGAAATTTCTTTCCTTTATACATTTTATGGCCAAGCAATTAGGTCAGCCTTTTAGGACCTCTAATGCACAAATAAATGAATAAACCTAATACAAGAGCATCCTAGGTGTAAGGGAAATCTTTCATCACCCAAAAATATTTGTACTTCCAATTTTCCAGTTTTGTGTTTCCAATAAGGGTTATTCCTATGAAAAGTCATTATTTATGAGAGCTTGCTAATTTTAGTAAGTTGGTATTACATTCTCATCTTGTTCTAATATCATATGTGGGGATTAATCTTGGACATACTAGCCTACCATATGAGTTTTATTGTCACATCATATGTGTTAGTGTAGTTAATACTAATTTTTGGAATTAATTTTAGCTATCCAAATTGCGGGTCTACAATCAAGGCTTAAATGGCTTTGAAACAAGGTGAAACCTAGACTAATGAATTCTTGTGTGATTAAATGTTGCAGATCTTTAGCCAAGGATTCCAAAATGGGTTATAATAGCCCATCAAGTCAATGATTTGCCAATTATAGTCTCTAGAAGGAGACCCGTCCAAAAATGTAGTTTGTAATATTTCTTGAGAGATCCTATGTAATAAAGTATAATATAATAATACAATGTAAGGTTAATCAACCTCAAGGATTAGGGCTTAGTATCTAGAACATTCCTGAGTGGTGAAAAATTCCTATATAAGGAAGGCTCATAGGATATCTAGGGCAATTACAGGTGATAGTCATAGCTTTGTCTTGAAAATTGTTGTAAGGAAGATGCCTATTTGGGTTTATATATTGTAGTTCTATAATTCCAAATTTGCAGCATTAATGTGAAGCCCATATTTTGACCTCTTAATTTGTGTTATTTTTCTATTTATGTTGTGTTTTATGGTATTAAGGGGATAACCTTTCCTAAAGTGGTATGAGAGTGGAAGTTCCTAAGTGTGTAAACATGTTTGAAAGGTTTAGAATAATTGAGAGAGGGGGTAAATAAGTTATTCAAGGTCCATAAGTACCATTTGAACAATCAAACATTAACCATTCACTATTCTTCTTATCCTATTATAGCTTGGTCTCTATTGAATACTAATAAAAAAAATTACTAGTAGTTCATCATCTTAAGATAATAGACTTAGTTGAATGTAAAACATGTAAATGTAAAATGTAATAAAAAATTCAACACAAGTTTGATACTAGAATTTTACATGGAAACCCAATCTAGGAAAAACCACTAGCAACATGTCACCACTTTTTCACTCTTTCAAAGTGAGCTCTGTTAGGAGCCAACCCTATTAAAGGTTACAATACACATTGTTAAATATGACTTGGTTAGAAGATTTAATCACCCTCTTACGAGTGGCCTTGTCAAAGGACTTTGATTTACATATATTATTAAGTCCTTCAAATGACTGTTAGGTTGACCTTTGATTAAAAGTATTTCAATACAAACTGTTTACAATTATTATAAATAAAACAATAGGTTTTGATCTATATGTTTACAACTCACTTTTGCAGGTTTAGAGCACTATTCAGTTCATATATTAATTCCTTAGTAAGTCTCCCTTTTCAATTTCATCTCTTAACTTCTTTGAAAATCCTTCAAGAAGTCATCCTTCTTCACTTATCAAACTTACACCTTCTGCTCAGATTCACTTATCAACTTTCGACTACATTTGCGCAAGCATTTTCTTCTCTTTCTTCACTCTCACACTTAGGCACTTCTGTATTCACCCTTGTTCACCTTTGTTCCACCTTTCTCTATATGTATATGTTTAAAGTTTGTCTTTATACCTCTTTAAATAGGTATTTCTTGCTTTTCCATTTTCCATGATCACCATAGATCTTAGGGTTTACAATATGGTTCATCAGGTTCATTGTATCTGTCCATCTTCCTTCTTTTCTAGAACATAATCCTCACCTTGAATTAAATGATCAAACTCATCAATCATATCTTCAACACAGTTTCCATATCCCAAGAAATCAATTGAGTCATCTAGAAATTATGATTCCTCAAATACATTCAAAATACTATTACTTGCCAATCACTAAGTTCTGACATCCGATCACCACTTAATCACTCAGTCATTGTAGAGCTCTTGGTTCAGCATCAACTAGCTTTCTTGGTTGATATTGATGCTCATTCAACACTAAATTTTCTTAGCTTGTACTATGGCTTGGTTGACACTAGAATCACTCAACATTCCTTGATCTTTCACTTTATTGCTCGGTTAAGCTTTACATCAATGATATAAACAATTACTTTGGTTTGTCAAAGTCTAACTAATCAAATGTCCATTCTTACTTCCTCTACATAACTCAACCTTTCCTCTAGGTACTTTTGTTATGAGAAATATTTCAAATCCTCTTCATCAATTAAAAATAGATACAACATTTAGATCATATAGCAACATGTCTTATTAGTAGATTTGACATCAATGAAAAAACAACAATTGTTCCAATTGTAGTTTCCAACAATATCTCTCTTTGGCATTGATGGCAACACCTTAATATATAAATATATCTTATAATACATATCTATGCAGGAATAAAATATCCTTCTTTGTTACCATGTAATCCAAAAAAATTCACTTATCATGAGTGATCAATATCCTTTGTTTCATTTTGATTCTTATTTTTGAAATATCAGTAAACTCCCTCTATCATTGGGCATCATTCTTCTTATTCAAATCTCTCCCTCTAAGGTTTTCCCCTTCCTCTTGGTAATTCTCTCCCTCTTTTGTCCTCTTTTGTAATAATCCTTTGGTAATTCTTCTCCCTTTATGATTATTCTTCCATTGGTAATTCTCTCCCTTTTTTTACAACAATGCCAAAGATATTCTATTAGTTTACGCATCTTGCTGAATTTTTTCATCTGTATATGACTAATCTATTATGGATTACTTGACTGTCTACCTTAGGCATCTCTCCAAAATAGAAATATTTTGCATCAATGTGTAAGGTATTCTAATTAGCACATTTGATGCAGTGCACCTTATCTCCTTAAGTTTCTTTCTTAAGGGGAAACACCCCTAATTTACCTCTAAGATATTCATGAGCATCTTTAGGTAAGGATTTAGTGAATATATCTACAATTTTTTATTTGGTGTGCACATATTCTTACTTCACTTCTTTTTTTTGAACTTCTCTCAAGTAGTGATACTTGATAGAAATGAGCTTGGTCTTAGTGTGCATCATTGGATTCTTTGAAATGTTAATAACACTTGTTACATCACAATAGATAAATACTAGATCTTTAATTACTTCCTTCATTCCTGTCAACAATTGTTTGATCCACATAATGTTTGAGCAATTTGGTACAGCTACCACATACTTGGCTTCAGTTATTGATTGGGAAATACAATTTTGTTTCTTGCTTGTCCATGAAACCAATCTCTTTCCTAGAAAGAATGCACCTCCACTAATTATTTTTTTGTCATCAATATTTTCTGCCCAATCAGAGTTAGTGAATACCTTTAGTTCAAACCTATCACTTCTCTTGTAATACAATCCATAGTCTTATGTACCTTTCAAATATCTCAATATCCTTTTTACTTCCATCATGTGATTCTCCTTAGGATTTTTTGAGAATCTAACAACTATCCCAACTGTTAATGCAATATTGGGTCTACTATGGACAACATATTGCAATTTTCAATCATTGATCTATATAATGTCTAGTTCATATTAGCATATTCATCATTTTTAGATAACTTATGTCTTGTAGACATTGGTGTGGTCACTGGTCTTTATTCTTTCATTCCAAAATTTTTTACTATCTCCTTGATATATTTGGACTGAGTAATAAAATTACCAAACTTCATTTGATATACTTTCAATCCAAGAAATAATTTGATTTCACCAAACATTGACATTTCAAATTCCTTCTTCATTTTATCAGCAAATGATTTGCAAAGTGCTTATTTTCCTCCAAATATAATGTCATCAACAAAATTTTTAGATAGAAGCACTTCATTGTTCTTTGCAACTTTCTAATATAGATTATTTTTATCATTTGTCCTTTCAAAACCAATCTTCACCAAATAATTGTGTAATCTTTCATACCATGTTCTTAGGGCTTGTTCCAATCCATAAAGAGCTTTGTTAAGTTTAGATACCATATTCTTCTTGTTTGGATCCACAAATCCTTTAGGTTGTTCAATGTACACTTCTTCCTCAAGTATACCATTCATAAATGCAAATTTGACATCCATCTAATATACCTTGAAATTCTTGTAGGCTAACTATGCAAGCAAAGTTCTGACTCCTTCAAATCTTTCCACAAGAGAAAAAGTATCTCGATAATTAACTCCTTCTTCTTGATAATATCCTTTGCATACCATTATTTGTTTGTTCCTTGTCACTTCACCCTTTTTATTCAACTCATTCTTGAAAACCCACTTTTTTCCAATAATATTTTTGTCCTTTGGCTTTGCTACTAAGATCCAAGAATTGTTTTTCTCAATTTGTTCAATTTCCTCATTCATTGCATGAATCCAATCTTCATTTTCTAGATCATCCATCATTGATTTGGGAAAAAATTCACAAAGTGAGCATGTATCATCTTTGAGTATTTTTCTTGTCATAACACTTGATTTAGCATCACCAATGATTTGTTCAGGATTGTGATGTCTTCTTACAAACTTGGCTAGCATAGGTGGTTTTCTTCTCTGTCCTTCAATATGTTCATCTTGAAAAATAATCTTACGCTCATTTTCTCTTTCTTGTTTAGGTTCTGGTCCAAGTTTTGCATGCTCAACATTGTCTCTCTGATGGTCGACATTACTTGTATATGACTTGGCATTATCACTCTATTGCTCGATACCCATTGTCTACTACTCGTAAACCTATTATTGCAGCTCAGTAATACCTATCTAATGGGAACCTATAGCTTTATTTTCTCATTTAGTAGGAGTTCTTGGAGCATCATTATCTACATAGATGAATGAACTGTAATCTTTAGGTTCTTCCTTACATGTAAGGACATTGCTTTCTGCAAACTCCTTAACTTTCACATTTGCACTTTCCAAGACTTTCTTGACTTGTACCCTATTAAGGATATAGACATTATTACTGGTAGCTTCTCTCCAATATTTTTGAGATATGTTCTTCTCCATCAACAATATTCTTCCATACAATCTAAGGAGGGGTCCTTGGTGTTGACATCTATCTTTTAATTCATTTATCATCTAGAAGAAAAGATGCAATAGAAGAGGGGTGGGACTGGGAAACACCATTAACCAATCTCCTATAGCAACTCCAAGTGGGACAAGTATAGTTGGCAGTGGCATTGGCCATGAGATTGGGAGTCATAGAAGCGAAGGTTAGAGTGAACTTGAAGTTGAAGAAGACACAAACAAAAATGAAGAGAACAATGAAACAACTAGACTACCAGAATTGGATGATGATGATGACATAGAGATGAATAGGAAAATTTAGAAATTTTTTACTAAATTAGTAGTGGCAACCAATAGGTATTTTTTGAACTTATTAACTACTATATGATATCCTATAATTCAATGTTCATTTTAGAAAAGCAAGAAATTAGAATGTATTATGTTTCATCATTAAAATTTGAGAACAAAGAGTATTATTACTGTAGAGTGTAGTTTATATCATGTCATCAATGATCATTCATATTTAAATTTGAAATTCCTAAATGAAATTTTGTTTTTTATTTTATTCATTTATTCAACATACATTGAATTGGAAAACATGCAAATTAGATAGAATCATAGATTCAATTCCACAATTAATAATTGTTAATCATTTTCATTTGCAATATTCAACTAATATGGTAAAATTCTTGTAAGCGAATGACCCTGAATTCCCTTTTATAGAAGCAAGGGAGCAACAACAGCTTCAGGTCAATTTTCCTAATGTGAAGTCTCAAAATCTAAATTAGTAAGACATCTACAAGTCTACAACATCTCTACAACTTTAGTTGTACATTTCTACATTTGACAAACCGATTTAGTAAATTAGCAATTTAGCATAGGCAATAGCATCTGCAAGATTGCAACATTGATCCTGTTCAAAAAACAATTCTCAAACTTGTTACTTTAAACTCAATTCTAGAGTCTAGACTATAGTATGTAGGATAATACGAAAGGTATTCATATATAGTAAAGATATAGAGATGATTGAAACTAAAAGTACTTTCACATAAAGACTATAAGTTTCTATAGTATGCTCCATTCTTCTTTGATTGGAAGGGCAAAATTTTTTATGTTATGGTAAATGACCTGCATTCTTGTTAGCATTCCATACTTGGCAGAGTGTGTTTCAAGCAATGTTCCTTCCACTAGTGCATGCAAATTTGTGAATGTTTTGATGCATTTTGCAATGCCTTCATGAGTTCTGTCCTGAGGAAGGTTGCCTAAATTAGAGGTTATTTGGTCCTCCAACTTTTTTTTGTAAACTTCTCTTCCAATGAAACCTGTTGTTGAGAAATTAGGTCCAAGAATTGGTAAACCAAGAGATATCAATTTTTCTATTTTATTGTTAATCTTGGTGAGCTTTGGCCCAAATAAATCAAGAACTTCTTCTGCTTCTATTAGTTTTTGTAATTTATGAAATACAAAGGTTTCCTTTATTATTGACCCAATGCGGTCCTAAATTCCCTTGCTTGCCAAATGCCTTTCAACAGTGCTGTTGATTTCTTCCATAATCCAATTTGCAGTTTTCTATCTCTGACCAAAACTTTTGTTCTCCTTAAGTTGCTCTTTTAGCTAACCAAAAACATCTATAAGAGCTTCGTAGAGTTCGAACCAATCACACAACCTATCAGCAGAAGTCTTTATTTGCCCCTAGAAGTAATTTTTTATTTGCTTTACTATATTATTTACATGGTCATTCGAGCTATTTTCATATTTTTTAATAGTATCATTTTTCTTCTTTAGGTCTTCGTTCATTTCAGAGTACTAGTGTTCACTATGTTTTCTTATTTTCTCTGCTTTATTTTCCCACCCTTTTGCTTTCTCTTCCCTCTTTTTTTTTTAGTCTCTCATTTTCCAATTCTTTATTTAACTTATTGTTTACATTTGTAGCATTCTCCAAGTTTCTGTATAATTTTTTTGTAGAGTCCTTTTTATCCTGAAGTTTTTTTTTGTCATGTCCCATTTTCAAATAATTAAAAAATAATAATCTTTGCTAAGGCAGGCAGGCCCAAGAAAGTGAAGTTTCGGAAAAAGGGGGTTAATCTTTGGAAACCATTGGACTAATAAATGAAAATTATTATTAAAATATGTTTCATTAACCTCTCTTGGATGTGAGTTACAGTTATGCCCTCTTTTAAGGGGTTTTGGAGGCATTTTGGGCTCATTCCAGAACTTGATTTTGCTGATTTCTTTGTTATTCTTCGGAGGCTGCCAAACCTGTGGAGAAGGAGACCCAAGAACGAGAGTTTGCAGGTTTCCAAGGAGACCCAAGAATGGGAGTTTGTAGGTTTCTAGGAAGGCTAAGGATGGTAGTTTGAAGCCATTCCATGTGTGTGCTCATACAGAGTTTTCCTTTGTGCTGAACGGTGTAGATTTGTGGGTTTTCGGTTGTGTTTTTTGCATGAGTTTGGTGTTTTCAGTTGAGCATTTCATATCAGTTTTGGTTGCTGCTGTATTTCAGACTTTAAGCTGTTAAAATAGAGCTGAATATATGTATTGGGACATGATTAAACTTCTGAGATAGTTTATTAGTGTTGTGTGATGTTTCCGGGCATTTTTGTGTTAATTTCGGGAGCCCGATGAGCATAGTTTTTGTCCTACATTTGAGAACTGTTGTGTAAAGGTTATACGGATCTGGAAATGTCATTTTTTAGGCTGTTATGCTGCTGAAATTTCTGTAAAAATGTCCACTTTAAGATTTATTAATAATTGGTGAAGTTGTGAAGCTTTTGGCACAATTTCTGGCATACCCGATTTGGGGTTTCTTGAGAGATTTGGAGGATCTTTGTGATATCAGTTGTTTGATTTTGAAAATCTGATTAGAGGCATGAAATACCATATAAAATCAGAAAAGGGACATTTCAGTGGTATCAGAGCCATGATCTTGCCAGCCTGAGGGTTTGTAGAAGTTTGCAGGTCAGTTTTGACAACTACCTAGATCTTGCATTTTAGTTTTGAAAACTACCCAAATCTTGCATGTCATAATTTATGATTGCATGTTGCTTCTAATCAGCTGCATGTCAAAATTTATGGTTGCATGCTACTTCTAATCATTTTCATGTTAGTTCTTGGTGAATTTGGTGGTTGTAGAAGTTTGCATTTTAGTTTTGACAAGTACCCAGATCTTGCATGTCATAATTTGGTGGTTGCATGTTGCTTCTAATCAGTTGCATGTCCAAATCTATGGTTGCATGCTACTTCTAATCATTTTCATGTTAGTTTTTGGTGTTTGAAGAAGTTATATCCTATTGGGGTTACACTCTACTTTATCCAGAATGGACAGGTATAGTATAGAGTCTCAGAGGGAACGATCTTGGACAATTGATAGCTAGAGTCAAAATAGTAGAAGGGATGGTTATTTAGACATTCGAGATAAACTTATGAAAATAAGCCATGACATGTCTAAAAAGTTGGTTGAGCACCACCGTATAATGAATGACATGTTATCTGACCCAGCTAAGGTGGATAAGTTGACTGGATTTCTATTTGGCAGATTTTCTCACAGGACAGATGACACAATTCCCAAGAACTTGCATGAGGAGTTTGAGAAACTAGCTGATAGCCAGGTAGAGGTCTCAGATTCTACTCTGCCATAGGAGGTGGTGGGAAAGGATATTACACAGATTGATAGTAACGGTCAACTTGATACTCAAATTGAGACAATTGTTTATAGGTTGTCAAAGGGTGATGCCACAGGTATTCAGGATGGTATAGTTACAATAGGCAGTGACTACAGTGTAGTGGGTTCAGATGATGATTATGAGGATGTTGTTGTGCAAGATGGTGAGATACCTGGTAGAGATGAGCAAACATTGAGCATTCATGACTTTGCTGAGAAAGAGTACTAGGCACAGTTAGATGCTTCATCACATGAGGTTGAGGCAGGTAGTACTTCACATGATTTATCTCGCCAGCTGAAGGTGAGTGAAGATAGTATTTTGACTTCATTATCTCATCATGATAGGTATGTGGAGTTAGTTGGTATTGGTCATATCACTCAAGTGAGGATTTTGCTTGAGTTACCAGCTGATTCTAGTTTACAGATATGGACTCAAGATTGTTATATTGGCATTTGGGATTCAGTTGACAGGAGATCTTTAACACTTTTTGGTAGCAGTGTTTGTTTGGGTGCTATCATGGATTTGATTAGCAGATTGCATGGTGTTGTCTTTTCTTGTGCTAGCAGCTTGTCCAATGTTGGTATTAGTTTTTATACACCGATGTTGGGCTTTGTTCATATATCCAGTCGACCATACTTGCTAGAATGTGTTGATGATATTTCATATTTGGCAGTGTGTATAGATGAGTCCCAGGATCATATTAGCATTGATGACATCCAGGAGGATGTAGTGGGCAATTTTGAAGACTTATTTTCCTTGGGCATAGAGGAGTTGGACAGAAATGCTAATGTTTTTGATACTCCGTATGTTGATATGAGTTTTAGATTTGATTCACAGGATATGGATGGTAATACTCTAGAGACTAGTAAATTTGAGGATACTCCTTTAGACAGTGCATCAGAGGAGGTTTGTAGGAGACAGTCAAGCCAGTGCCATCATGTGTCTAATCAGTTGAGAGTTAGTGACCAAGACATTGCTATCACTTGCCAGCATTTCGATGCTGCTCGTCAGTTGTTAGCAGTTTATGGATGGGGTTCTCCTACTAGTGATGAGAAGGGAGGTAGTTATCTTTCCTTGATAGAGTTCCACTCTTTATGGGAGGCTATCCAGATTCTGAGACAAGATTATATGCAGTTGGTAGTTGATAGAGATTATCTTATGAAGTGGGGCAGTACATCATATGATGCATTGTTGGCCAAGGAAGATGAGGTGAGTGAGCTTACTGAGCAGCTTGTGGTGACTTCTGAGATTCTTGAGAATACACAGTTGGCTTTCAAGGAGTCACAATTTCATTTGGCTAAGGTGACCATGGAGTTAGAGTGATTACAGTCTTCACCTGATTCTATACAGTCACAAGCAGTGGTGTTTGGTGATCTGAGGATGTCCATGGCCGAGATTGTCAGAGACAGTGGAGATGGGGATGCATCCATTCTTGATACTAACATTGGAATATCAGGTTCATTCCCACTAGAGTTAGGTTCAGTTGAGTTGGGTGTTGTAGCAGATTGTTGTATGCCTGACATGGTGGTGGCATCTAGTACTAAAGGCACAGAGACTAGAGATGTATCAAAGATCATGTGTGATGTTGGTGAGTCGGCAGTTGGCATGGTTCCTACTAGTAATACTACTCCCTTGGTGATAGCTTCGGAGGTAGTAGTTAGTTCCAACATGGTTAATGATCAATTGCAGTTAGTTTCATCTGGATTACAGTCTGAGCCACTGACTGAGATTGGCGCATTCTATCAGCATTACACTATGAGGTATGCTCATCAATTTACCTTTGATGACCATGTTGATGAGATAATGATACAGATATGTACTTTGGTTCCTAGTGCTTATCATCAGTTATGGGACAATTTGATGCCTCAAGATGAGAGTTGTGATGGGCATGACATGGCGATAGGTTCTACAATTGAAAGCTTGATAATACATGACTTAGAGCAGGAGTTTCAGAGTGATGCTTCAGCGGGTGTTGTTATTGATTCTACTACTTTGGCTATAACATCTCCTGACTTAGCTGGTGATCAGTCACAGTGGGTTGTATCACTTGTTCATGGTGAGTTGTTGACTAAGGTTGGTTTTTTTTATCAACATTATATTGCAAGGTATGTACATCAGTTAGCATTTGATCCTTGTGTTGAGGAGTTGATGGCAAGAAGATTTGGTTTGGGTTCCAATTCTTGCTATTTATCTTGTGATGGCTTTTCACCATCAGGGGTGCATGGTAGTTATGGTTATGAGATAGTGGCCAGTGATTTGCAAATTTGTGTTGAATACAAGAGTTGTACAGTGTCTGGATTCTCCATACTTGGTACAGTTTCATTCGAGAGCATTCACCATTGTTGTAGAGTTGGATTGTGCATTCCGTATAGGCCAGTGGGATGCGTTGATGGTATTTACTGTGTTGGTAGTTTGATTTGTCCACTTTTCTTGGGCTCTGATGTTCTAAGAGTTTGTGCCTCATGGGTTTTTGACTGTGGTAGTGGTGATTTTGGATTTTGGTTGAGCTATAATTTTCAGTTTGATTATGGATTCATCTTGGTCATATTGCAGAGGATATTGCAGGAGCCTGTGTTAATTGGTAGTAGTATAGTTCATGACTACATTTGGGATCCAGGTGGATTGATTGTTTTATTGTTCAGCCATTGCTTGAGGACAAGCAATGTTTGGGAGGGGAGGACTTTTCATGTCCCCTTTTCAAATAATTAAAAAATAATAATCTTTGCTAAGGCAGGCAGGCCCAAGAAAGTGAAGTTTCAGAAAAAGGGGGTTAATCTTTGGAAACCGTTGGACTAATAAATGAAAATTATTATTAAAATATATTTCATTAACCTCTCTTGGACGTGAGTTATAGTTATGCCCTCTTTTAAGGGGTTTTGGAGGCATTTTGGGCTCATTCCAGAACTTGATTTTGCTGATTTCTTTGTTATTCTTCGGAGGCTGCCAAACCTGTGGAGAAGGAGACCCAAGAACGGGAGTTTGCAGGTTTCCAGGGAGACCCAAGAATGGGAGTTTGTAGGTTTCCAGGAAGGCTAAGGATGGTAGTTTGAAGCCATTCCATGTGCATGCTCATACAGAGTTTGCCTTTGTGCTGAACGGTGTAGATTTGTGGGTTTTCGGTTGTGTTTTTTGCATGAGTTTGGTGTTTTCAGTTGAGCATTTCATATCAGTTTTGGTTGTTGCTGTATTTCAGACTTTAAGCTGTTAAAATAGAGCTGAATATATGTATTGGGACATGATTAAACTTCTGAGATAGTTTATTAGTGTTGTGTGGTGTTTTCGGGCATTTTTGTGTTAATTTCGGGAGCCCAATGAGCATAGTTTTTGTCCTACATTTGAGAACTGTTGTGTAAAGGTTATACAGATCTAGAAATGTCATTTTGTAGGCTGTTATGCTGCTTAAATTTCTGTAAAAATTTCCACTTTCAGATTTATTAATAATTGGTGAAGCTGTGAAGCTTTTGGCACAATTTCTGGCATACCCGATTTGGGGTTTCTTGAGAAATTTGGAGGATCTTTGTGATATCAGCTGTTTGATTTTGAAAATCTGATTAGAGGCATGAAATACCATATAAAATCAGAAAAGGGACATTTCATTTTTCCATTTTTTCCAAATTTTCCCTTGGAGTTTTCAGTTCTGCGTCCATTTGTTCTTGCTATTCAATTGCTTCTTTAGAGCCAGAGGATGAATTTTTTATCCTTTTCTCTAATTCTTTACACCTGTTTATTACTATTTTCTCACTTGCCTTTACATTTGTCAGGTCTTCCTTTAACTTATCTATTGTGCCCTGAAGCTTTCCTTTCTCTCTCTCCAACTTCATCATTGAACTATAGACCACTTGGTTGGTCATTTTGGACACATTTATCTTGTACATATTTTTAATTTTGGATAAATCCATTTGGAAGGTGCTAACTTGAAATTCAGATGGATCTAATTGACTCTCTGGTGGATTGTTAGCTCTAGCCGGGGGCATAACAACCATGAATTCCATCATATCTTTATCTGGGTCATATGTGGGAAATAACTTGTTGGTTGCAGGTTCTGCATCACGAGCTGTAGCAATTGGTTCCATCTTCATAGTCTTACTATTTTGTCTATTCTTCTTTTTTGATTTTTCATAGTTAGTTACAAATTCATTGTAACAAAAATCAATATTTTGTGAGACAGTTGAATGTTTGAATGGTGAAATAGTAGTAGCACTTGCACTGATGTATGATCTCCCACCAATACCATGAGGATAACCAACACCTAGACCCATCAATGGGGTTTGTGGATTGTTCTGAGGGTTTTTTCCTGAAGGATGGGCAATTGTTGGACTCACAGTCACCATTGGCATTGTTGTACTAGTAGTACTACTAATACTTGTCATAACCTTCTACTTCTTTACACTTTCTTAATCTCTGAGACCAAATTTTTTTGCATCTATATACAATGTCCTTTTCGGACCACTAGTTGTAGTTGTACCCATGATATCTATAGTTGTGGGAGTGATAGTTGATTAAGATTGAATCTGAGTGCTTGGAACTAGAACTATAAATGAAGCAAGAACAAATTTAGTTAATTGAGATGAATCCAATGTGGATGGAATTGATTGATTTGATGATTGATCTCCATGCCCAAGGCCTAGTTTTTTACCATGTTTTGGTGCCATAGTTGGTGGTTGAGGTGGTAACCAAACCCCTTCTCCACTAGGACCTAGACCACCAGAACCTTGGTAGCCCATTTTTTCTACAATTTCTGCCCCTTTGCTATATAGAAGTTTGGTGGATGCATCAACTCCTCTCTGAATTTGTGTACTGGATGAGGGATTCAAAGAATCTTGGTCATCATAATCATCATCAATATCACTGTGATGTGCTTTAGGTGGATGCTCCTTATTCTACAATTCGTCAAACATTGTATCCTCTTCAACCTCATCATGATCTGCAGAGGTCTTTGGCTCATTGAGATTCTTCCTCATTTCCCAAAATTGAGAAATTTTGCTTCAACTCCATCCAACATCTATAAATTTATTCATTAGCTCTTTTGGAATAGGTTTTGTAGATGGTTTATTAGCTTTCTTGTAGAAATTGGATGATGTCATGCCCTACACTTTTCCTTTCTATTTGTGCAATGCCATTATTTGTGATGACAATTCCTATATTGACATATTATTTTCAGCAGCATATTTCTCCATCTTTTTTTTGGCCTCCTCCCAGGAGTCCATGTTTTTAAATTTTTCAATCAAAGGCATACTTTCATGTTGATATTTGCTTGTAGAAGTCCCAATGCCCTTAAGCCTTGCTCCAATTATGTTCAGTGGATCATACTACTAGTGACAGTCAACATCAAATTGAAAAATTGAAAAAAAGGCTTCTACCACTTTGAATCCTCTTCTCTCAAATGTGAACCCTCCAAAGGAGAATGGAAAGGAGGGAAATATCATTTTCTTTTGCTACCCATGAAAGAGTACATCTGTGCTCTCCATTTTTTGTACATATTCCAATGCAAATACCCTCTCTATTACATGTATTGGAAGTTTGTAGGGTTCTACCCATGAATCGTAAAACCTTAACACAATGTACTCTTCCATTAAGTACCAGTCAGCCAATTGTAGTTCACTTTTGAGTTGAATGCAATTTCTACAAGTAACAAGCAATCTAGGCATTGGAGTGCCTATAATTTTATGGTACATTGGTGCCAAAAAGAAGTCTACACAATTTTTGTAGTTCCTTCTGTTATCCATCATCCTTATCTGAGGTGTCCACTCATTTATTGGATTTTGGCCTTGAGTCTAACTGCAAAGCTTGTTTTCCTCAAATAATGCACGATGCTTTACTAGGAGAAGATAGCATAAGTAGCTTGTGAATCTAAATGTCTTCCCTGAACCTCTTTGAATCATTAGTAATTGATCTTGCATGCAATGAACAATGTTCTCAATAAAATGATATCTTACTGGTTCTTTTTAAAAATGAATATGATAAAGCATTTCAAGAATGTTGGCATCCACTTGTTTGTTACTATCTAATCCCAAACAAAATGCTAGCAAGGAAATACTGTCTTGTACCCATGGAACAAAAAATTTAAAATCATAAGGAGGCATGTGATTTGGACTTAGCCTACGATCGCTTGTTATTCCTCTGATATAAGAATCTCTCTGTTTTGCATCTAATTTTTCATAATCATCTGCCAGCTTTCCCAGGTCAATATGTACATTTGACTATTTTTTTTGAAACCCTAGGTTCAATAGACTAGAAAATTCACTCTCAGTTATGGACAAAATTTCCTCCTAAGTAATTTTAATCACAATTGCTTTTCTATTTTCATCATAATTTTTGGTGTAGAGCATAACAATTTCTGGGCAAGGGAATACTTGAGGTAACACCATGTGTGTTGACCTAGCTACCCACAGTGCAATTTTATTTGTAGTTGCACTTACACTAGGGTTAAATGAACAAAATTTTGAAGCCTTATTTGGATCATTCCACTTGTTTTCAAGTGAAAATCTTATCTCCATTATACCCTTATTTCCATGAATAGTAGGATCATGTATATCATGGAATAAATCATTGAAACCTGGTGTTTTAAGAATATTGTTGAATTCTATTATTTTGCCCATCTTTTTATTCTTGGTATTTGTTTTACCCATCGTGGTAAATATTTAAACACAGCTACAAGCCTACAGGGGTGATTCAAAATTAAAACCTTACAGACTAAATTTTTTTATATAATATAAATAGTAAAGTTGTAAATCAAGAGGCTTGAAATTTTTTTAATGCAGGACATAAATTTTTAGGATTTTAGTAGTTACACTTACACATTCACATTCACGTTGCCCTTAGTTTCAATTTTTGCAAAGAGCTAAGAGACTATAGTTTGTTTCTTTCCTCGGACCACAATTCTTAACCTAGAAATTAAGAATCCATAGCTTTGTTGCGCTGTAACTTTGTAAATTGTAACCCCTTTCTAATTTCTAAATCTGTAGACAATGTATAACTACAAAATTAAAGAAACTTAACGTGCCAAAACTGTACAATCTGTACTCTATAGTCTATAGTTGTCACACTTGTCACACAGTACACTTTTAATTTAAATGTGAGTGGAATCATGGACCACTAGTTACTAGACACGTGTTAAGTGTTAACTAACCTGTCATAATGTATTAATGTGATTCATAATGTCACTATTAACTGCAAGTGGAATGTGATTATGTCAATGTGCTAACTAAGCAGTGACATGTGTCATGATTCCAAGACATGTTTGAAATGACAGGGTTTCTTTTTCCTTTTAGCCTAAAACTCAACTTCGTTTGTTGATCTATAAACATCCAACAACACCAATGAATTGTGTGGTGGCCCTATGGGTCGTGGGTCCCACTCCCATTAACTAAGCTAGTCAAGTATTAGGATGACTCACAGCATGAGTCAGACGTGTCAATGTCACATTATCACCAAATTGAAACAACATTGTTATTTTTTGGTCAACCAAGGAGTTTAGTGACACGTGTCATGATTTTGAGACACGTTTGAAATGACAGGGTTTCTTTTTCCTTTCAGCCTGAAACTCAACTTTGATCATTGATCTATAAACATCCAATGGCACTGGTGAATGGTGTGGTGGCCCTGTGGGTCATGGGTCCCACTCCCATTAACTAAGCTAGTCAGGTATCAGGATGACTCACATCACGAGTTAGACATGTCAGTGTCACATAATCACCAAATTGAAACGACATTATTAGTTGTTGGTCGACCGAGGAGTTTAGTGACACGTGTCATGATTTTGGGACGCATTTGAAATGATAGGGTTTCTTTTTCCTTTCAGCCCGAAACTCAACTTCAATCATTGATCTATAAACATCCAATGGCAATGGATTCGTGAATAGTGTGGTGGCCCCGTGAGACTACCGAGTTGCATAATTGCATATACAGAGTAATTTGAGATAATATTAATATTTAATTTTAACTAAATATTTGAAAAAACAACTAGCTAGTACAATCAAAACTAATATAAATAGATTTTTAAGATATTATCTATACATTAATATTTTGAAGTAATATTAATATTATTAATCATCTCAAGATTTAATATATAAGTGCTAATCATATAATTAACATGGGTAAATGATTTTGCCTCAAATCCTCAAATCAAAATTGCAATTTAATATATTTGTTAATTTATAAAAATTAAATTCAATTTTCTATATAGCTAAAATTAAATATATTTCATAAGACATAGATATATATCTAAAATTTGTATTAAAATATTAATATTATATATTTACAAATTATATCTCTAACTAATATTATTTATCTTTAGCTATAATATTTCTACTTTCTTTTCACAATAGGCAGGGACTCGTGCTCCAACAGAGCTCTTGTAGTTGTTATTATTTTTTTTTTTTGGAAAAACTTTATTTAAAATCAAAAGAAGTGGAAAATGGATCTTCTGTGCAAGCAAAAAAATACATAAAATAATAAAATTTTACCTAACAATTGTAATGAAGGCAGAAATGCAATTATTTACATAATTAGTCTTGGTAGTTTTACTTTACTATTTGGACATTAGTTATTAGTGCCTGCCATAGGAACTATAGCCAATGAACTTTTTTAACTAGTGTTTGAAATAAATAACTTTAACCAATCAAGTTTCACATAATTTTTAAATAATAAGTAATAACATATTTTTCTATTAGGTAAAGTTTGAGGTAGGAACTACATTGCTCTGCAACCTTGTTTCTAGGGGAAATGTATTAGTGATTATCATTATAAATAATATTTTATATTCACATAGGCTTTTATAAACAATTCAATAAAAAATTCAAAAATGCAAAATATTGCAATGTTGCATAAGTAAGCATAAGAAGTTAAAACAATAAAATACAATTTTATATGGAACTAAAACTCTAGAAATTTCATTGATATTTCTTGAAATTTACAAATTTAAAAAATTAGGGGAAAACCCTAGACTCTAGTACTATTGTACTATTCATCGTAGAAATCACCAGAATTGACCATGGTTGTGAATTCTTGTAGCTAGTGGTTGTCATCTTCCACTTCATCCAGGAAAAACTATTTTTGAAGAAAATTCAACCCAATTCTTGCGCATTTCCTATGGTGCTTCAACTACACAGCAGTCAAGCCCAGTAAAAATGGTTGCAGGACCACATTTTGGCCAAGTTCCAGAAGCTTGTGGACTTCACCCACCCAAGGGATCCCCACTCCTAAAACTGCATGAGCGACAATTTCAATGTCATCGCCCAAATATACTACTTTAAAAATCTTCCTCAGGAGCAGCACAGTTTTGGCCCTTGCTTCTCCGAGGTTAAGCAGGGAGGCTAGAAATTGTGATGTAATGTCACTGTTGACATGATACTAATTCTCATTCTCCAAAAACTTACACCTCAGAACCATTTTGATAGCATTAATAACAAACTTCACACCAGAGGATGGAACAACCTCCTTGCAAATTGAATAGAGGTTTTCCTCAAGAACGTGGCCTAGAAAGGCCTTCTGCTCCTCTTCCAAAGTGCATCTCAAGTGAATAGGGTTGTCCATCTTTACTGCAAAGTTCAAACTCTAAGTTCTAACAAACTAACACCAAACAAACCAAACCTATCGACTACCAAAAATGAGATGAGAAATGATGAAAGAAGTAGCTCAATTGCCTATAAATAAGCTTGGTGGGTAGGGTGCCAGGAATGATTTGAGAAATATTTCTTAAATATTTGTCTGTCTGGCTACCAATTTGATTACATTAAATTAGCAAATATTCTCAAATCTTGAACATAATTGCAAGAACGTGGTGAAAAGGCCATTGTAATTAAACACTAACACCGTCCATTGTCTTCTAATGCATGTAAAGCTACTTAACTAATGGAAAAGGCCAATTGTAATTAAGACTAATAGTACTACTACTAGTGGACTGTGCAATGTCCTCTAATGCGTGTGAAGCTTCTTAGCCAATGGAAAAGGCCAATTGTAAATTGTAATTAACAGTGACAAGACATCAATATACTATCTCCTGCAACTTAAGTGATACAAGCTGGACAGAAACGTGTCACCATTTCAGACACTTAAACAAGGTTGAGGCTTCATTCCAGACATTTAGTCCTCAAATAAACCTTCAACCATTGATATATTATCATTGAACGGTAATCTGAATCATGTAATTAATAATCTATATGTAATTAATGTTTATCATTTAAATAACCCGAGCTTTGTTCATTTTAAAGTTCAATTTTTTCTCTATAATCTACATGTAATTAAACCTCAACCATTGATCTTGGATCATCAGACAGTCTGAGTTCTCAAATAATACATTTAACATAATTACAGTAGTAGTGGCAAAGATTATGCTTCCATAATGTACGGTCAAACAACCACGTCTTTAAACCATCACTTGCCACTTGCCATTTGCCAATAATTTATGTAAGTTGGTATGTTAGGTTAGGCTACTTATTTCCCATCTTTTGAAAATAGCCATACCAACTATAACTTTCTGAAAACCATTCACCATAACAAATAAATTAATTCAATTATTTGGAAAATAATTTTGCCATTTTTTTATAAAAATTTATCGGTTATTAAAATATTCGCCAACCAATATCCATATTTCAAAACATAATTCGCCATCAATATTAATAATTTTATTAAAAACAAAAATTAGAATCGCCATTATTTTATGAAAATTGTCTAAACTATTAAAAAATTCACCACCAAATATCCATCGATTAACGCATAATTCGCTAACACTATTAATTTTTTTTTCACCCAAATGACATGTGATTTACACAATTTTAAAAAAATTTGGAGGGGGGGGGGGGAGGTTCCTTAAATTTATCCCTATACTAGACTATCATGGAAAACTCATGATGAAGATGACACCTCTAACTACTAGACTGTCATGGAAAACTTATGATGAAGATGACACCTCCAACTACTAGACCATCGTGGAAAACTTGTTATGAATATGACACCTCCAACTACTAGATTTCCATGGAAAACTTGTGATGAAGATGACACCTACAACTAATAGACTATCATGGAAGGTGTGTGATAAAGATTGAACCTACAACTACTAGATTGTCATTGAAAACTTCTAATGAATATGATATAGTCTCCAACTACTAGACTATCATGGAAAGCTTGTGATGAAGATGGCACCTACAACTATAGACTGACATGAAAAGCTTGTGATGAAGATGACACCTACAACTAGTAGACTATGATGGAAAACTTGTAATGAAGGTGATACCTACAACTACTAGAATGTCATAGAAAAATTGTGATGAAGATGACATCTCCAAATACTAAATTTTCATGGAAAACTTGTGATAAAGATAGAACATCCAACTAATAGATTGTCATGGAAAGCTTATGATATAAATGACACCTCCAACTAGTAGACTATAATGGAAAATTCTATCTCTCTTTTTTCAAATTTTTTTTTTGAGTGTACACACACATACAAGTTGGTTGATGGTTTTTTAATTCCCTCTCTATTTATTAATTATTTTTTTGTTGATCTCATTCATTCAAACACAATTAATTATTACTTGTATCAAGGAACACAATTTTATCAGTGTGGAGAGAGAGAGAGAGAGAGAGAGAGAGAGAGAGAGAGAGAGAGAGAGAGAGAGAGAGAGAGAGAGAGAGGCACCTCCACAATTATATGCATACATCCAATAGAGAACTTATCAACATGTTTCAAGGTCTACGCTAAATTGGCTATCAATGTCAAGCTTCAGTTTTTGTTCCATCTCACGAAGAACTCCAATAATTTGTCTATCCATTTGAGAAGAATATTATTGTAGGTTTCCTTGTTTGTCATGGTAGTCTACCCTTGGCTCAATTTTAGACCCTTCTTCCTCGTATTTGTGATATAAACACAAAAAAGTTTTGCTTATTTTTCCTACATGATAAAAACCAAAGATAAAGTTGACTAAAATGAATCAACGTACCTCAGAGCTTCCATAGGAAGTATCTACTATTTCTTCAAAATATAATTTATCTTTTAGTTCAACCACAATAATCTCTCTCCTATGTCCTGACCTTACATTGTATTGTTGCATTGCAACTAGGTCTACCTTGTAAGGGTCATTATTTTGATGAACAAAAAAAAAAAAAGATACCAAGATCCATAGTTGGAGTTCTAGAAGCTAGACTTTCCTTGATATAATTAACATTTAAATATTTGTATAAAACCTATTGTGCATCATCCCTCCACCACACTCCTTCTGTGGTTGAATTTGGGCAGTCTTTGTTAATACACTTTTTTTCCTTACCGTATTTTTTTTATTACTCCCTCAATATTCTAAATAGGATGATGAAATGATTGAAAAATGTGATGGTTCTAATGTGTCCCATGCATAGATCATTCAAAGTGTGAAACTCAAGATTTAAAAATATTTTATAGTTCCCTAGTTGATCCAATAATTTATTTGATGAAATCAATCCATTTTTTGGTATTTTATTCATTAAATGGGCCTAATAATGCCTATTAGGCCTCTGAACAATTGACTTTACTTTTACATAGGCATAATGTGCTCATGTTATTTCTGATTTATTTTTACAAAACATAATGGGATCACGTTATGTCTACTATGGTAGTTTAGTCATATGAAGCATAATGTGATTGCATTTCTTAACAAAAAAACAAAATCATGTTTAGGCTTGGTAATAGGCTTGTTAAACCACTCACAGGCTTGGGTTGATGTTTTTGCTCCATTTTTCATTGCTTTAGACAATTTTTCATCTTCTAAGATAAATTCTTGTCTTTGACTTGATCAGGTTTGTAAATGGGTTTTCAACTCTTACCTATCATCCTGCCAAAGGGTTTTTCAAAATACTAAATATAACTATATCTTTTGTTGAGCACACAAAAACAACTATGTTATATTTTTCAGCAAAAAACAAGAATAAATTGTTGTGCATACGAGGTTTGACCCTCTTGATTTTATCCATTTTTAAAAAACCTTACTAATTTAGAAACCAAATTCAGAGTACTACAATTTTTGTGTTTTACACAATTTTCTCATTACGTGTTCATGACCCTCAAATGAGCCTTCCAAGATCAAGTTTTCTTGTTTTCAAAAAAAAAAATGTGTGCACTTATACCCCCCTTTTTGCACACTATCTTGGTGCACACACGCTATCTCCTAACATTAGGTAACAAGTGCCACTTTTCTAATTGATTAAGAAATTTATATACATTGTTATAATGACTGACTTCTCCTTTGGATAGGCCTCTTGGTGCTCCAACTACTTTATATTGACTTTCACTAGCTCTTAGTTCTTGTTTTCCTTCATTTGATTTAGTAGTTTCTTCCTTGTTTGAATCTGCAATCTTCTCCCTTTGTGCTTTTAATTTCTTCCTTTTTGGTGTAGATTGTACTAGTTCAACTACTTTCCTCTTCTTTACAAGATGGATCTTATCAACCTTATCGTCTTTGCCTTTACTTTTGAGAAACCTTCACTGTATGTGACTCTTTCTCCTTCCATTTTGTTTTACTTATGATTTATCTCCAAACAATTACCTTTCCTTTACTAGTAGTGATAACTTTAACTTCTTCAAATCCTTAAGAGAGTGATGTAATGGGTCTTTGTAATGGGTCCTTTCTCTCAAATGAATTTTTTGCTGATTTTTTTTGAAGTAACTCCAAATTGTTCTTGTAAGTGTATCACCCAACATTTTGATAAATTTATTGATTTGCATTACTATCGGGAGGTTTTCCACCCATACAATATTTTCAATACCTAGGAAGAAATTCCAAAAGTAAAAGAATAATCCCATCAATACCTAATTGCATCTAAATAGAGTCCTCATTTTTGTCTTGATCTTCTCCATATTTGTGCATACATCATCTCTTAGGCTATTTGAAAATCAAATTCTATATCCCCATTCACCATTTTATAAGCTCTCAAAATAGCACTTTCCATTATGTATTTCAACTGACTTGATTGAAACACTTTATATACAATAATCATCAATGTAAATCTTAATGTTGGATCTATGATATTATTCGTAGTCATTTCCTATCTATCCCACTTTGATTGTGTTACTAGTGTAACTTCATCTTATTGAGTTGATCTTACAAATGGGACTTCATCAATAACACACTACCCAATCACTATATGAATCACTTCTTGGTGTTCTTGTATGGCTTGTCCACCGACAGGGACTACTCATGGACTTGGCTCAAAACCTAACTAACACATTCTTCTTTGAACTCTCTCAAAAGTTAGATGGTATGATTCAAAACCTTTCTCTCCAAAACCTGGTGTTCATCTTTAATGGCAAAATTATCATTGCTTTACTTCTTATACAAAACAAATATAGAAAGAGAATGAAAGTATTCAATATTGTAGTGGACATATGCTCTAAAATTATCAATGTGCATTACTCTGGATGGCACACTGAATAGGGAGCCTAATGAGTTGACCATGTGGACTTATAAGGATGTTTCTTAAACTCTATATGAGGTGTGTATGTAACACTGACTACTACTAGCGATTCCATTATGGAAAATCACAAAATTAATCCTTGTATTATGATACATACCTTTTAATCTTGTGAACTAGGGTTCCTTTATGATTTCTCAAAATACTTCACTTCATCGTCTATCAAATCACTAATAAATCATTTTCCCAATGTTTGAAATCTTGTAGATCACTTAGATAATTACTTGTGTCAATTCTTAGTAAGAGCTTTGAATACATAAGTACTAAATGAGACTTAAACTCACCTTTATAACTCATCAGACAACATTGTTTGATTCTTCACTAGTTGAGTTAGCCAATTAGAGTTCACGTAATAGATTCTCATGCTGAATGGATATGATCTCAAGATCAAGCTTAAAAATTGCATATCATTTTACTATACATCATATTACATATAAATATGCAAATATAACTTATTGCACATAGATCTAGGGAGTTCATGTATAGGTTTTTCAATGAAGCTCCCCCTAGGTTTGTAATATCTTAGTTGATGGATTGACAAGCTCTAGACTTGGTATAGATGTAGTCCTTCTAATTAGTAGCATAAATGATTATGTCATTGATGATACAAATAATGATAATTTAGTTACACGGTGACCAATTATTGTGTTTTTATTAATTTCAACTATAGACCTAGTGCTCTTAATAAGTTTTTTTTATTGTAAATGAGTGTTGTAGTAAAAATCAAGTGTATGATTGTCAGGAGATCTTTGGAAATCTCTCTTGATATGCATATGTTGATATCTACTAGTAGAGAGAAGATCAAGATGACTAATGAGGTAATAGTGCAACTTCTAGAATATTTAGTGGTAAATGATAGATGATTTGATTGGTTTATCAAATCCATGGTGAATGAAGTGAAGTGATCACAAGAGGATGAGAAGGATGATGTTTACTAGATAGTGAAGTTGATATAGTTATGATAGAAATTCATTGTCATGATAGGTAAAGAATTTCTGAGATGGAAAGGTGACAATTAGAATAGTTTTAGGTTAGACATGTGACTACTGAATCTATAAAAGATAGGTTAAAGAAGTGAAAAACCAGTTAATAAATAATGAGTTCTTGAGTGATGATTCATTAACTAGAATCAGTGATAGTTGAAAAGGTTTCAATAAATGAGAGACAATTAGTTGTAATCTATTGACATGGACATACATATGGAGTTGATGATGTGGGATCAAAATAGTCTAGATTGAATTTGTTGAGAAGATTCTAGAGGAAGCACATGATAGGTCAAAATGTGTTGACCACTATTACATAGTACTATGAATTGATTGGTATGGTCATATAAAGTAAATTGTAACATAAGATAACATCTTATGGAGGTTGGACTTGATTAGGATATTTGAATTTACCAATTGTAATACATTTAGATACATGTTAAGTCTAAAGAAGAAACAAAAAAATGGTATGAATAGGTAAAGAAAAGATAGGCTTGATGTTGTTGATTATGGTTTAGCTTGTGTGTGAAAAAGTGGAAGGAGTAGTCTAGCCAGAAAGAAGGGAAGTGAGTTGAAAAGAGTAAGAGAGCTTAAGTGGATCTAATTTGAAAAAGATAGTGTTGTTTTATAGATCAATCTTTATGTTGTTCCCTAATAGTTACAATGTGTAAAATCCATTAACCAAGTGGATCTTAATAGGTCCTTATTGTAAATCATTTAATAGGGTGGTACTTTGACTAGTGTTCAATGTACTCTAACAAGGTGACTCCTAATAGATTAAAGATCCTCACAAGGCTAAAAGAAAATTCTCTAATAGGGGGGGAACTTAATTTTTTCTTTGTCAATTCCTAATAGGATTACTCTCCTAAGAGGGCATACTTTAGAAGAGTACAATTTATCTATGGTTACTAAACCCCACCATGGTTTTGACCCATGTTGCATTTTTACATGGCCAAAATATCTATGTCAAATGTGTGAGTGATTTCATGTGTTGGATGCTTTTAATTAATGTTTTAAATTAATTATTGGTTAGAGATTTAAAAGGTGAAAAGTTGTTTTTTTAGTTGATTAATAACTATTCACCCCCCACCCCTCCTCTTAGTAATCTAATCACATAAGACCAACACTAATTTGATTTCATCATTTTTGACCCAAATATTACTAATTCATTTCCTTGTTTCTTTCATTGTTGCAATCTTCTTTTCTTTTTCTTTTCTGTTTCTTCATTCACTAATTTCTTTCCTAAATTCTCTTTGTCTAACAAAACCTAGCAATATGACCAACCTTATGACAATGAAAAAATGTCATACTAGTAGATATCCAAGGTCCAATATTTCCTCTATTTATTCTTAGTCTATAATTGATTACCACATGTCCATAGTTGTGATGGTCTCAACCTTATTATCAAACTTAGGATTACTAATATCCATGAATTTGGTCTATGAACACTCTTCATATTGTGATATTCCTACCAGGATTTATTTGTGTAGTTTTTTAATCAAACTCATTAACCCATGTTTCATGAGTACCAATCCAACATTAACCCATCTCTTATGATAATAAATGGAACACTTAGCACATCTAGGTGATGCTTAAAGATAACTCTTCATATTTTTAACATAGTCCACAAAATTTACTTCCTATTTAGATTCTTTACTTGTATACACTACTTCCAAATATGTATCCCTCCATTCAACCCTTACCAAAGGGTTGCAAGACACCTTCTCTCATCTTTTGTTTTTGTTGTGGATTCTTTGAAGAGAACATTCTTCCTTTCTATTTCTATCTACCTCACAAGAGATATTTACTTCTTCATGCTCATTCTAATCTTAATATCCTTCATAGGATAGTATTTCATCCTCTTTTTGTGCTATTAAACTTCACACTTCTCATATACTAGATCTAATCATCTACTTGTGGCTCCTTCATATACATTTTCTCATCAATTTTAGATCTTTTTTTTCTACTCTCAAAGAAATCCTAGGGTCCCAAGTAGAAGTTGCAGCATAAATAAATAAATTTATCATGTGGAAGATAAGAACACAAGATATTCAACCCGTTCATGGGCTTTTTAGGGCTAATCCAACTATTAAAAGGGAAACAATGTGTTGGACACCTCTAGAGGAAGGATGGGTCAAGATTAACTTTGACAGGGTGACTAGGGGAAACCCAAGAGTATCGGGGTGTGGTTGTGTAGCAAGAGACCATAAGGCAATATTATCACTTTTGCAGGCAAATTCTTGTAGGATAACTTGAATAACATTGCAAAATATTTTGTAGCTAGAGAGGCCGTAGTCTTAGGAGAAAAAATAGGCTTTAAAAGAGTCCATTTGGAAGGGGATTCATAGATCATAATAAATGGCATAAAGAGAGGGAGGTTGGAGGCATGACACCATGATAAATATATGTAGTAGATCAAATACTTGCTTTTGGAATTTGATGACTTCAAGGTTTCTCATTGATTATGGGAAGAAAACAGGGTGGCAGATATGTTAGCTAACATGGGTGCTAATGCAAAAATGGGTACCCAAAATGAAATCTTTGAGGACTTGTGACACCTTGCATTAGACTAAAGAGATGATTTTTGTTTGGCCATTAGATATATTAAAACACATATGAAACTTTTCATCCTGTGTGATTTTAAGGGGAAGGCATCATGATACCTACCTTTGACAAAATTAAATCATATCATGACATGTAGAGACACCCAATCCTCCATTCGTGCTAGCTTGAGTGTATTCTTTCCTTGGTACTTCAATTCTAGAGAATTCCAAGGAAGTTAAATTTAGATAGAAGGAAGGCCAAACTCATTTGTTTCCTAAAACAATAGAAATGGATGCAAATTTTGCTCTGGGATCTGATATTTAGATGCAGACTTATGAAGGCTAGATTACCATGTGACATCTCAAACACATTTTTTTTGATGACTTGACTTTCCTAGAGGGAGTGCAATAGATTTTTGGCCCAGAATACCTAAATGTATTCTAGAAGAGGAGATCAAACTTGGATGTGGCATCTCTATTTGTAGCACTTGCATTGATGGTGGGGGAATCAAAGGAGGAATTCTATCATTTTGTTGCAACATGTGTGGATAGGTAGTGGCTCTTGGGGCTAGAAGACATAATTGAGAGAGTTGTCCTAGGCATGGGTATTGAGATGGGTTTAGAGCCTTGGATGCTAATTACCGGAGGGTGTTCTTTTGTTCAACCACTGGTCATGTGGTCCTCCTCAAATCCATAAGGTGCTCATATCCCCAAAGCAGAGCAAGGATGGAAAAAGATAGTGGAGTTCCTAACTGAGAAAATTTGGGTGTCGATGGAGAGAAAATGAGGCTTCATGATGGCCATGCCAAGAAAGAGCACACTTGCTCTAGGGTAATAATTACAGCACCAAATAGTGAAGAAGAACCAACTAGAGGGGAGTGCATCCACATCAAAGGGAGTCTAGGTGGATGCCTTGCTACTTGAAGAAGAGGGGAAGGGCAGTGGTAAGCACCATCAGGGGAGGTAGGGAATTTTAGTGATGGATGATTGATCAATACCAATTTTTACTCACGAGGAAGTAACACATTGGTTCAAGGAGTAACAATACTAGATGGTGGTGACTTCAAAAAATGCAAGTGGATACCCTATTTTATTTTGTTTTGTTCTTTTTTGTATATGGGATGGGTGGTATATTAGGATTAACCTCAGACAAAAATAATAGTTACATGCAAATATAACCAATATCAAAAGATAATAGATCACACATAACATAACACAAAACACCAAGATTTAATGTGGTTCACCCAATTTTTGGGCTACATTCAGTAATAGCATGTCTAATAATAATATTATTATCCAGTGATTACAATCTGCAATCCGTTACAGCTCAATACCACTATAAGAAGCTACAATATCACCATTACATTATGAAATCCCTAACCCTGAGCCTTTTTATACAAGCTTTTTTGCTTACAAAATTAGGGCTAAAATAAGTTGTCCAATAGGAAAAATACTAGTTGATGCTTTTTATAATATAAGCATTTTTGGCTTCAGGGGATGCTACCCCCAAAAACCCCAATGAGGGCATTGCCCCTCGACCCCACCCTATACTGTGATAGGGAGCACATCTAGGGTGTTTCCCTAGGATCCCATAGGGGCGCTGCCCCTTGACCCCATTTTGGGGGCCCAACCCCCAAACCCTCGTAGAAATAACATGGGGAGAAAACTGCACCAAATAAACTTGTGAGTCTAATTAGGCTCCATATCACAACAATCTCCCACTTGGAGACTGATCAAACTCCACAACAATAACCTCCCACTTTTAGACTGATCATGGTACTGCTACACCTATAGTTCCCACTAGAATATATCAAACCACCCTAGAATCTGTTATTCTATTATTCTATTCAGTTGAGAAGACTAGTCAAAGCTGAAGAGTAATTCAACTTCTCCCTCATCACTAAATTTGTAAAAATATCTACTGGATTTGCATCTATATATATTTTGTGCAACTTTAATTGTCCATCATCCAAAACTAATTAAAAGAAATGATACATGTAGAGCTAAATTCTTTGCAAGATGAATGGAACTCTAACTATCTATAAAAAAATAATTATCCTTCTGAGGGTTTTCTAATTCTTCGAGGAAGAGTTGAAGCCATATCATCTCCTTGGTTGCCTCTGTAGCAGCAACATACTCTACCTCTATAGTGGATAAAGCATTAACCTTCTAAAAACCTAGAAACCTAGCTCATAGCTACCCCACTAAGAGTAGATACATAACTTGTAGTACTCCACCTAGTATCAATATCCCCTACCAAATATGAATCAACATACCTCATAAATCAGTAGTAAAGCCCCCAAAATGTAAACACTTACTAGATGTTCCTCTCAAATATCTGAGAATCCATTTAACTAAATTTCAATGCTCAATTCTTGGATGACTCATATACCTACTAACAACTCTCACTGCATGTACAATATATGGCCTAGTACATACCATACCATACATCAAGCTTCCTACATCTAAAGCATAGGGTACCTTAGACATCTTATTCTCCTCTTCTTGTGTCTTGGGACACATCTCCTTAGTCAACTTCAAATGACTAGGTAAAGGTGTACTGACAACTTTAGAATTCTCCATAGAGAAATGTTGCAACACCTTCTCAATATAATCAATCTAAGATAAAGTCAATTTCCTATTCTTCTTATCTCTACAAATCTTCATACCAAAGATTTTTTTTTTTTTCCCCCAAATCCTTCATAGAAAATGCATGTGTTAATTGGCATTTTAACCCCTTAATGTGATCTATGTTAGACCTAGCTACAAGCATATCATCAACATATAAACATAAAATAATGTAACTGTCATCATCCAACCTCTTAAAGTAAACACAATGATCTGAATGACACCTACTATATCCATGCTCATGCATAAACTTGCCAAATTTTAGATACCATTGCCGAGGTGCTTGCTTCAAGCCATATAAACTTTTCTTCAATCTACACACTAAGTTCTCCTTACCTTTGACCTCAAATCCTTATGGTTGTGCCATACATATCTCTTCATCCAAATAACCATGAAGAAAGGTTGATTTAACATCAAGCTACTCCAAATGCAAATCTTCAGTAGCCACAATACTTAAAACAATGCGAATAGAAGTCATTTTTACAACAGGAGAAAATATCTCATCAAAATCAATGCCATTTTTTTGTGCAAATCCTTTTACCACTAACCTAGCTCTGAAACCACTTGTTAGGATTAATCTTAGATAGAAATAATAGTTACATGCAAATATAACCAATATCATAAAATAATAGATTTGACATAAGAGAACACAAGACACCAAGATTTAATGTGATTCACCCAATTCCTGGGCTACGTTCACCGACAAGTCCAATAATATTATTATTATCTAGTGATTAAAACTTGTAATCCCTTATAGCTCAATATTGCTGCAAGAAGCTACAATATCACCATTACATTATGAAATCCCTAACCCTAAGCATTTTTATACAAGTTTTTGCCACTTACAAAATTAGGGCTAGAATAAGTCGTCCAATAGGAAAAATAGTAGCCAATGCCCCAGGACCCTTCAGGTCCATTACCCCTTGACCCTATCTTGGGGTTGTAGCCCCCAAACCCCCATAGAAATAATATGGGGAGAAAATTGCACTGAATAAATCTCTGAGTCTCATTAGGCTCCATATCACAACATGGTCTAGTCTTTTGCAGAGTGTTCATACTCTAAATTTTTGTATAATGGCATAGGTATGGCCAGGGAATGGGTAGTTATAGAAGTAAGGTATTTTTCCATACCATTAATATTGTAACTCTCTTTATTATCAATATAAAACCAAAAATGTTACCTATAAAAAAAAAAGAACACAAGATATTCAACAATAGGAAAACTAAAAAAATGGATGTCTCACAATGTATCTCTAACCTTTTAAAGGAATATATATATATATAATAATGAAATAGATATTGATGTATAAACGTGAATCCTAGTGAGAATGCAAATGCAAAATCCCATAAGTAATGAAGACATGTACTACATTTAGTAAAACCCTATAATGGTGTAATATCTAACAAGTTTACCTAAAATACAGAAAAAAATTGTTCTAGTTCAAACTATCTAAGTTATTTATGGACAAGTACAATAAAAAAAATATCATTAAATTGAAAACTAGGTTTGTTAAATAACTAATTTTAGGAAATTAAATCTAAAGAGAAGGAATTATTTTCCCTTTAAGTTATGATGAAGAATGATAATCACTAATTCATAATTCTATTTTTATTGTTCTTGAACTCTACACAAACGTAGAAATATTTGTGGGTCAATCTTATGGTTTCAATTTTGTACCACATAAATTTTATCTTCAAAATTTAGCTTTGAATTGGCTCAATGTAAGTTCTTATGATCTAGTTGATTCTTATTTTTTCTATCTAGTGATGTATAAGAATGCACTATTTTAAAATATCTTGAAATATTAATTTGTCTAAGATCGTGTTCAAAATAAACTAATATTAATATGCATAAAGACAAGCTCAAAATAGACTAATATTGATCATAACAATATTGTGATATTGCTATCAAGATTTAACTATGTAGTTTTTTATTCAAACAAATTGACCCATGTAACATGAATGGTGATTCACACATGAATCCATCTCCCATGAGAATAAATTGAACACTTCACACTCATTGGATCTAGGTGATGCTCATAGAGGTGAAGCATAGAGACTTCTCGAGAGGTCACCCATCCCAATACTACTCCAGAGCTCTTCTTACAACCCCATAATAATATTAATGATTATATTTTAGAAAATTATAAATTTATCATATTTTATACAATAAATGTTATAAATAATTAATGAACACACAACTTATAAAAAGCCCAAAGCTAGTGAGCATCATAGACTAATAAAATAGATATTATACTTGTTAGATATTCAAATTTCCTTACGTTGAATTATTTTGTTTCATTTTATACTTCTTCCAATATTTGAATCTCCCTATTAGAAGCAACTCAAAAATTTGAATAAATTAGTGTGATCTCCAAAGAAAGTGATGATACTATCTTTACATCAAGGCCCATCATAATGTTTTCACAACCTAGGAATGATATGGTTGTGTTTTTAAAGGCAATTTTTCATCTTGTCATTTGCCAATTCAAGAAACTCAATGCCATCATTTTGAGGGCATTGTCTGATGGGAAGATCTCTAGGCTAAAATGTGGGGTGGCTACTCTTTGCAAGCATTGTTGGGTTAAAGATATGCGATCCTCTTATAGTTTTGTATCACATTTTATTTTACCAATTACCCAATTCTATTTATTTCATTGTCCTTGATGGAAATTTGACAAGACAATTAGAGCTACCCTTACATAACCCAAGTTTTGGGTAACCTCTAAATAGGTGGCTAAGAAAAATGTTTGAAAAATTACCAATCTGGGTAGAGTGGATATTTCATTTTCTTTAGGGGTGAAAAGTGTCTTTGAAACACAAATAAAACTTGCAAAAGTATTTAGCTATATAGGTATAAATTCTACAAAGTTAACTAGAACTTGATAGGAATTGGAACTCGGGCATAATTGGAAGTTGACAATAACTGGCACTCGGTAGTAATTGGAAAATAGAAAAAAATGAGAAGGATTACTAAGAAACCCCAGATGCTTGTACATGGTAGAATCATGTATTCATGAGACCTTACTATAGAGTGCAATCATAATAATAATGAACTAATCTAGACCCAAGAAATCACTATTAAATAATGACTCTACAAACATATCATGTTTCCCTAACTACAACTACTAAAATAAAACTCAGGCTAGCATCTTAGTGATAGTTCTAGAATGGGAGTATGCTATTAATGAAGATCTATGAAGATCTATATGAGATCTATGTGAAGTGCAGATTATATGAAGATAATAACATGAAAATACTAAGATATATGTATGTATAAGACTAAAGAATGCTAAAGAATACTAAATACTACTAAAATGATGCTAGAATGATATTAAAATGATACTAAATCTCTACAACAATAATCCTAATATGATGATAAAATGATAGCTCTAATATTCCTATAGCCTGGATGTATAAAACTTGGGTCTGTTTGCTCTTGATTTTCCCTTCTATTTATAAAATTTTAGAAAGGGGTTGGGGTAAAGATCTAGATTTTACTTTTCACCAGGGGTAAGAGTGAAGCTAAAAATATCTCACAAAACCCCAAGAGGAACAATCCAACAAACTTGGTTTGTGATGAAAAATAGGGATTCTCAACTCTTTTAAATTCCAAAAAGGTGAATTTCACTTCTAAGAGGATACATGATTTTGTTGATTTATTAAATGTTGCATTTATTTTCAACTTTTGGCTTTGGGTAAGTGCACCAAGTTGTGGTGCCAAAAGGGGGGTATAAGTGGACACCTTTTTCCTGAAATCAGCAAATTTTGGACTTCAACAAGAATTTGAAGATAGTTACACTCAAAATTTTAAGATATGACAAAAACAAAAGTCGTAGTCCTATGAATCTAGTTTCTAAACTACTAATTTTTTTTCAAAATGGTTTAGTTTTAGGTCCTCAAAAAAGGGGGCCACAGAAAGTGCTACTATTTATTCCAAAAAAACATAACATAGTACAAAGTGTGCCCCCCCTAAAATTTTAACTTTTTTTTTGAAATTCTTTAATCGCTCTAGTCAAAAGTTACCTAACACTATGTAGTTTATCCCAGTTTTTTGGGTAATTTTATAATGTGTATTTTTTTTTTAATGAATTTTTTAATTAGACCCATCCCAAAAACGTGAAATATCTATGTGCTCCCCCTAGAAATGATTGAAAACTAATCTTAAATCAAAACTTCTTTTTTTCAAAGTGTGTAGAATGGAATCTAGTTTCTAAAAGACTAAGTTGTTACAAAATTCAATGAATGAGCTAAAATCTACAACCCAATTAGTACATGGTGGTTTTTGACAAAAAAAGAACATAAATTCAAAAGAAATTATAGATGAAATACTTAAAATAGTTCAAATTAAAAATAAATTATATGGTTAGATAGCTAACACAGAGACCTATAATGTTATGTAACCTGATCTTATGGATACCCAACCACAAGGAATCTTGAAGGGGAGCACACAAGAAAAATCAATCATTTTTCGTATGTTTGCTGGAAAACACGTCTCAGACCTGTTTATAAACTCCAAACCTTTGGGTTGGATCTCCAAGGCAAAACCAAGCCTGAGGCTTGGTTTAAATGCAAATCTTTGAATAGCATGTGTGCCCTATAGCGCGCACACGCTATTAAAATGCTATTGAATTTGAGGTAGTGCGCACGTGCTATAATGTGCATCCACTATTGAGACCTAAATTACAAACCAAAAAATAAAGAGAGCTAGGGGGGTGGGGCGAGGGAATGGCTATTTGTGTGTGAGAGAGAGATAGAGAGAAAGTAGGGGATGGGAGAGGGGAGAGAGGAAGTGATAAAGAGTAGGGGTGGTAAAGAGAGTATAGGATGGGAGATAGAGGAAATTTGAGAGAGTAGGGGTGGCAAAGAGAGTACAAGATGCAAGAGAGAGGAAGTGTGAGAGAGTAGAGGTGGCAAAGAGAGAGTACGGGATGGGGGAGAGAGATTGAAAGTAGGGGATGGGAGAGAGAGGAAGTGTGAGAGAGAGTACAAGTTGGGAGAGAGAGATTGAGAGTAGGGGATGGGGGAGAGAGAGAGTAGGTGGTGGGAGATGGAGTGGGAGAGGAAGAGCGAGAGAGAGGAGGATGGGAGTGCATGTTAGTGAAAGAGAGAGAGTAGGGAATGAGAGAGGGGGAAGATAGAGTAGCTTGAGAGAGAGTAGGGGATGGAAGAGAGAGTAGGGGATGGAAGAGAGAGTAGGTGATTGGAGAGGGAGTGGGAGAGGGAGAGAGAGAGGGGGGATGGAAATGTGTGTAAGAGAGAAAGAGAGAGAGTGTGAAAATGTGAGAGAGGGTAGGGGGTAGCAGAGAGAGAGTAGAGAAGGAGAGAGTGAGAGTGTGTGTGTGTGAGAGAGAGAGAGAGAGAGAGAGTGAGAGAGATTGAGAGTAGGCAGTGGGAGAGGGAGAGCGAGTGAGAGAAAAAGTAGAGGATGGGAGAGGAGAGAGGGGGGATGGGTGTGTGTTAAATAGAGAGAGTAGGGAATGAGAGAGGGGAGAGAGAGATAGAGAGAGTAGGGGATGGGATAGAAAGAGAGTAGGCAATGGCTGAGGGAGTGGGAGAGGGAGAGAGAGGGTGGATGGAAGAGAAAGAGATTAGGCAATGGCAGAGGGAGTGGGAGAGGGAGAGAGAGGGGGGATGGAAGTGTTTGTAAGAGAGAAAGTAGGGGATGGGAGAGAGTGTGAGAGTGTGAGAGAGAGTAGGGGTGTCAAAGAGAGAGAGTGAGAGTAGGGGATGGGAGAGAGAGGGAGAGTGAGAGAGAGAGAGATAGTAGGCGATGGGAGAGGGAGTGGGAGGGAGAGAGAGGGGGGGAGTGGAAGTGTGTAAGAGAGATAGAGTTGGGGATGGGAGAGAGTAGGCAATGGGAGAGGGAGTGAGAGAGAGAGAGGGGGGGGGAATGGGAATGTGTATAAGAGAGATAGAGTAGGGGATGGGAGAGAGTGTGAGAGTTTGAGAGAGAGTAGGGGGTGGTAGAGAGATCTTGTACAGGATGGGGGTGAGAGAGAGAGAGAGAGTAGGGGATGGGAGAGAGTGTGAGAGAGAGTAGGGGATGGAAGAGAGAGAGTGAGAGTAGGGGATGGGAGAGAGAAAGTAAAGAGGGAAAGAGAGTACTTGAGAGATAGAGAGACAGTAGGTGGTGCAAGAGGGAGTGGGAGAGGGAGAGAGAGGGGGGATGGGAGTGTGTGTGACAAATCTAGAGAGTAGGGGATGGGAGAGGAGAGAGGGGGGGGATGGGAGTGTGTGTCTATTAAAGAGAGAGAGTAGGGGATGGGAGAGGGGAGAGAGAGAGTAGGGGATGGGGGAGAGAAAGTAGGTAGTGGGAGAGGGAGTGGGAGAGGGAGAGAGAGAGAGGGGGAATGGGAATGTGTGTAAGAGAGAGAGATTAGGGGATGGGAGAGAGTATGACAGTGTGAGAGAGAGTAGGTGGTGGCGGAGAGAGCTCATACGGGATGGGAGAGAGAGAGTGAGATTAGGGGATGGGAGTGTGAGAGAGAGTAGGTGATGGGAGAGAGAGAGAGAGTGAGAGTAAGGGATGGGATGGGAGAGAGAGAGAGTAGAGAGGGAGAGAGAGAACTTGAGAGAGAGAGATCTAGTAGGCAGTAGGAGAGGGAGAGGGAGAGAGATAGGGGGGATGGGATTGAGCGTGACAGATGTAGAGAGTAGGGGATGGGAGAGAAGAGAGTGGGGGGATAAGAGTGTGTGTTTCTGTGAAAGAGAGAGAGTAGGGGATGGGAGAGAGTGTGAGAGTGTGAGAGAGAGTAGGGGGTGGTAGAGAGAGAGTATGGGATGGGAGAGACAAAGTGAAAGGATGGGAGAGATAGAGTGAAAGGATGGGAGAGAGTGAGAGAGAGAGTAAGGGGTGGCAGAGAGAGAGAGAGAGAGTACAGGATGGGAGAGATAGAGTGAAATGATGGGAGAGAGTGTGAGAGAGAGTAGGGGATGGGAGAGAGTGTGAGAGAGAGTTGGGAATGGGAGAGAGAGAGTAAGAGTAGGGGATGGGAGAGAGAGAGTAGAGAGGGAGAGAGAGAACTTGAGAGAGAGAGATAGTAGGTGACCTGGGAGAGGGAGTGGGAGAGGAGGAGAGAGAGGGATGGGAGTGCGTGTGACAAATCTAGAGAGTAGGGGATGGGAGAGAAGAGAGGGGGGATGGGAGTGTGTGTGTGTGTGTTTGTGTGTGTGTCTGTGTGTCTATGAAAGAGAGAGAGTAGAGGATGGGAGAGAGTGTGAGAGTGTGAGAGAGAGTAGGGGGTGGCAAAGAGAGAGTATGAGATGGGAGAGATAGAGTGAAAGGATGGGAAAGAGTGTGAGAGAGAGTAGGAGGTGGCAGAGAGAGAGAGAGAGAGTACGAGATGAGAGAGACATAGTGAAAGGATGAGAGAGAGTGTGAGAGAGAGTTGGGGATGGGAGAGAGTGTGAGAGAGAGGGTAAGAGTAGGGGATGGGAGAGAGAGAGTAGAGAGGGAGAGAGAGAGAGAGATAGTAGGTGGTGGGAGAGGGGAGAGAGAGAGAGCAGCCCAAGAGAGAGAGAGAGAGTAGCGGATGGGAGAGAGGGGTAGATGGGAGTGTGTGTAAGAGAGAGTAGGGGATGGGAGAGAGTGTGAGAGAGAGTAGGAGGTGGAAGAGAGAGAGAATGGGATGGGAGAGAGAGAGAGAGAGAGAGTAGGGGATGGGAGAGAGTGTGTGAGAGAGAGTAGGGGATGGGAGAGAGAGAGAGTAGAGATTAGGGGATGGGAGAGGAGAGAGAGGGGGATGGGAGTGTGTATCTATAAAAGAGAGATTTTAGGGGATGGGAGAGAGAGAGTAGCAAATGTGAGAGTGTGAGAGAGAGTGGGGAGATGGGGGAGAGAGAAAGAGAGTAAGAAGTGGGAGAGGGAGGATGGGAGTGTGTGTGAGAGATCTAAAGAGTAGGGGATGGGAGAGGAGAGAGGGTGAGAGAGATAGAGAGATTAGGCAGTGGGAGAGGGAGAGTGAGAGAGAGTAAAGGATGGGAGAGGGGAGAGAGAGAGAGTGTAGGGGATGGGAGAGGGGAGAGAGAGTAGGAAGAGAGAGAGAGAGAGAGAGTAGGGAGAGAGAGAGAGAGAGAGAGAGTAGGGAGGGTGGAGAGTGATGTGTTCTCACATAGTGCATACGCACAAATTTCGGGCTCGTTTCATTCATTCTTTGCTTTTGTTCTATTCTGCACTCTATTATCCCGACAGAAATCGCAGGTTTCAACACAGCAAACACTCTTTCAAGGTGGCAAACACTATTTCAAGCTAACAAACACTATTTCAAGATGGCAAACACTTTTGGAAGCTAGAAAACACCAAATTTAATCATTGGATACATGATTTGAAGACTTTTTGAATATTCCTTGTATAGAAAACGTTAGTGCAATCTATTTTAAATATTGTTTGTTGATATATAGATACAAATTTGATTATAATTTGACATGTTGTTTAATATATAGTGAATTCATTGAAATTTGTATGTTTCAATGAAATGTTATTTTGAAATGGTTAGAAATTTGACAAGTCATTTTATAAATATATTGTGTATTCATTCAAATAATTATAATTTTTATATGTATTTGAATAATTTGTAATTTACACATTTTAAGTAATTCAAATGTTTGAATAATTTGACATGTACAAATCATCATCATGCCAAGGAAGAAACCAAAAAATCAAACAAATGAAGATAGGGAGAGAGATTTGGCAATTAAAAGAGATAAAATGAAATTACTACGTGAGCAAAGAAAATTGCAAAGCAATAATGAAAAATTGACTTTCGAAGAGGATCAAGAACCACCGGTACCAAGAAACAAAGAGGAAGAATTGGAAAGATAAAGAGAACGAATGAGACTGTTACGCTCAAGAAGACAATTGAATTGTGAAGCTACACCATCTTTTAATGTTGGAGTCATATCGTCCACTACACCATCTTCCAATGTCAAATTCATATCGTCCTCTCATGTTGAAGAGACACCAATTTGTAGATTTGACGATATACACACTCCATCATGTCATGTTGAAGGCACAACATCAACACATCAAGTAGGTGATATTCCATCTTTTGCATCGTATTTCCAAGGAACATCATCTTCGGTTCAAGGTACACAATACACTCAACCTTATGTTGATGTTCAAAATGTTGAGAGAATTGAAGAGATTATAATACCTTCTAGAATTCATTTTAGAAGACCCAAATATTTGATTGATATTGATAGTAACATTTTGAAATCAATGCCTGACAAGATTAGCAAGCATACTTGTCAAAGAAAAGTTAATCGTATGTGGAGATTATTTTTTGATGAATTAAATATTACAGGTCAATGCCAATTATTTTTTGAAATGATGAGGAATTTAAATTTTAGGCTTATCATGAAGATTCTTGGGCTAAGAAAGATGGATGATTCAAATGAAAAAAACATTGTAAAGAATCTAATGAATGCTTATGACAAAGCAAGTTCTAAATCACACACCAAAGATAGTAATATCGCAAGACAAGTACTTACATCAACAATAGTAAGTAGCCAAATGAAGAAAGCTCGACTCATGAGAAAGACAAGCAAAATATTAAAAATTTGTAGAGGTACTCTAAGGAGAGCCATGCTAAGGCGTCAGAGATTGGAAGATCCAACAAAAAATGAGTTATGGACATTTAGCGGTAGACTACCGCAAAAAGATAAAGAAATTAGTGAAGCCTTGAAATCATTGATCAAAGATTTTTGGAAAAATAACACATTTGTTTCCCCTAATCAAAGAGATGTTGTAAGAAGGAGGATTGGTAGCCAAAATCGCAAGCCACATGCGAAACATTTTTTGGACACAACTCAGACACAATTTTTTGCAAAATTTATTGGTATGTATCCTCAAATTCGAATAAGTCAAAGATTTTTTGAGATGGGTAAACCTTTTTATGTGAAGATAAATCACACATGCACAACTTTTTGTTGTAGGATAAATATTGAATTTTCTAACCATTTTGATGTTTTTAGGCATATATGCGTAATTTTGCATTCTCAGTTTCTTTTGTAGGATTGTGACATAAATGAGCCTCCAAGATCTTCAAGGGAATTCATATCCAACATTTTATGTGAAATAAGAGACGGCCAACAATTTTACAAGACATCATGCTTGGATGTTACACGCTTATTTTGTGGTTCTTTGCAACTTTTATCAACTTGTCAACATATGGATAGTACACATGCAATTGGAAATGAAATAGTAGATTACAAAAAATTTAAGATAGTGACATATGCTCTAAAAGATGGGAAACATGGTAAAAGATGTGATTTAGTCATTGAAAAGATTCTAGTGTATGAGTTCATGAAGATTTTTCATGAAAACATTATTTACGAGTATGCAAGGCATACCCATAGAGCTCGATGGCTAGATTTGCAATTCAAGTTGTGCAAGGATACGTTTCCACTGGATAACATTGTTTCAGTTGTAGATTTCATAGAGAACTACACACTACAACCACAAAATGAGGTGCAAGCAAAGTATTATACTTCTCAACAGGTTTCCATATTTGTTCACATAACATTCATGCATTCACCTACAAGTACAGAGGATGACAGGAAGATTTTGAGAGAGTACCATTTTTACATCACCGATGATCGATCACATTCTACAAAGTTCGTACATGGTTGTTTTCAACTATTTTATGGAGATTCAGCTAACAGGGGCATCACATATCATCAGCACATTATTTGGTCAGACAATTGTGCATCTCAATTCAAGAATGCATGGATGTTCTATTGGTTGAGCAAGATGCACAAGTTGTGTAGAATTCAATACATGTGGAATTTCACAGAGGCTGGTCATGGAAAGGGAGAGCACAATGGTGCAGGCGCATTCATCAAAAGATCCTTAGCTCGTGGATAACTAAAGTACATAGATGGAGCAATATTGACAGATGCAAAATCCATCGTCCAGTGGTGTAACGCTACAATGGGTCCAGGTAAGGAAGGTGAGTCTACGGTTCATAGATTTTTTTGGTTGATAGATAATACTAACATTGCACCATATAAAGATTGTTGCACACTAATAGGATCCAGTGAGTTGCACTCTTTTAGAAGCTCTAATGCAGGTTCATGGAGTATCCACACACAAAAAATGGCATGCTATTGTCCATCATGTTCAGAGGAAAATTTGGATGACTGTGAGTCGACTGAATGGGTGGACAAATGGGATATACAGGTTTTGGACCCAATTGACACCTATCATCCCCCACAAGCACTGGAAATGGTACAGATGGAATCGTCTCTTGACTTTGACCGCTTGTCTGATCTAGTGCAACCTGGTAATATATATATTTACATATCTTTCTAATTTCAATATGTAACTTTATAACTTTTACGCAAGTATTTTCTGAATTAATGATTGCATTTTGTACATTTGTCACTGCAGGCCATGTTTTTGTTTTTATTGCACCTAAAGACAATGTTGTTTTCTGTCTAGTGGCATGTAACGTATAAAATCAACATCTCCATCATAGTCATTTTGGGCCTGGGTATCAAAAAATTATTAACTATTTATTTCATCATGGTTGCCACCATTTGCAAAGCATTAGATGATGTCCTTGGGGTCAACATGTGGTGGGGATGGAATTAAAAGGGAAACATTTTCATCCCCACAAGTATTTGGTTACCCAAGGTTTGTGACAACCTCCTATAACCAATCTGGTTGTGAATCTTGCATTAGCAAGCTTAATCTAATATCAATGTTTGTTGTATGCTCAAGGTTTTATCTCCTATAATAGTCCACTGGCTGGTTCAGGTTTTCTGGTTGGGTATTTTTAGGTGCAATTGTACCTAGTCCCTTCATATTTATGTCCATAACTCCTCAACAAAGTGTTAATTGGTTCATCTAATAAGCCATTTATTTTTAGGAAGGATTCAATATTGATTTCCTCCCCCTCGCTTTACAACTCATCAATATTTGCATCATCTACAGTAGTTGTTTCTTCTGATCCACTACTTGTGGGTTGTGGTTTAGATCCCTGTTTTCCATCCTCATCAACAATGAAGCACTTTCTTGGGCCAATATCATTCACTAAAACCTCCCTATTCAAATACCATATCCCTATCCTATGGAAACCACTCATTATATTATCGGGTGTAAGTGCCAAATTGGAGGCTTTGCTGGATAACATTCCTAACTCCTTACGACCAATATTGATTTGAGGGTTCCTAGCCAACCACACATTCCAAATATGTTTTAAGTAAGATTTTAATGGTGAGAAAAAACTAACATCTAATGATTGACACCTATAGATGGTATACACTACAAGTGACACACAATCTATGCCCAACTTCTTTGCTTTATCAATTATTTTCCATTTCATATGGATTCCATGATCATCAAATACTAGAAGACACCTTTTTGAGAGAAACACCCCACATGGAATTGTTCTTACAAAGTGGTCTAGCCAATTCAAGAATAATTATTTCATCATCCATCCATGTACTTGGACTTCCATGCAAGCCTTGAGATAATAATTGAAAATGTAGTTTTTTATATGTCTCTTAGCCTTCAACAAATAAAAATTGGAATTCTCTAACCAATAGTAATGTAAGGAGACCCACCATGCTAGTTTAGGCCACTATGCCCAAACTAACCAATGACTTCTTCTAATCCTATAGGGTTTCTTCCTAACCCTATTCCCAAGAGGATATCTCCCAAATATCCCCTTCCCTAGGATCTATGCACACCAATTGACTATGTCAACTTCAATCACCCCAATATTCAAATGAAGGCATTTTCTCTCTACTAGGAAAAATTGGGCACAAACCCAAATGCAATATCTAGGGTTATTATATGGTCCTCAACTTGATATTTCCAAACTCTCCTAATCATCACAAGAATCCAGTCACCAACCCAAGTCATAGATGTCCTTTTCTTTCTTACTTGACCTACTAGGTCTAGAGCCCCAATTAAGCCAAAATTTTCAAACTCTTGCACCATTCTCCCCATGTGACAAAGAACTCATGGTGGATAAATCTGAAGGAATTTCGTAGGAATACGTTTCTTTCCAAAATCACTCTCATCTATCCATGTTACTTCAGATTTTGGTTGATCCTTCCATTTGATAAGATGCTCCATATAGGTGCCATGACAAGTCTTCTTCTTGATTCTTGAATCCATAACCTTTTCAGCTTTTGGCTGAGATTATAATGGGATAGTGACTTCTTCAACCTTTGATTTTGTTTGTCCTTCTATGAATGTAGGCCCTTTATATTGAACTTAGTCCTTGACTTTAAAGATAAGTTAAATTTCCAAGTTTGGTGGGATTTCTATTTTGTCAGCATTAGAACCATAATTTGCAAGTACCTTACAAGGTCCTATCCTATGCATTTGTAGCTTGGTTGGAACACCCTATGCAAGTACCAAAACTCATCCTTGGCATCATATCATGGCCTCAACACCTTGGATCATCTCAAAACATATCATCTAACATGTTCCAACTCCTTGTACACTCTCAGCAACTCATCTCTTACACTTTCTCAATTTTGCCTCTTCTAGGCTTGTTCCAACTAGCCCTTGCCAGTCACTAATTTGTTTTTTTCTCCAAAATTTTCCATAGAACTTCCTAAACTATTGGGTGATTAAAATACCCTTTTTCTCACTCTAAAATATACTCCAAAACCAACTAAACTTGTTTTGTAAAATATCACTCAAAACTGGCTATTTCAGTCTGCCAACTAGGCCTAGTTTGAGGCCATTTACAAAGCAACTCACAATCCCTTGACTTTTGGAACTCCCATGACCCAAAAAATTCTTAAGACATGAATCAAATGCAAGGATTCTTCTCTTTTTTTGGTCTCATGATCAACTTTACAATGGTTTTTACAAAACCCTCCTTTCTAGCCCCTTTACCCTAGGGCTTTCTAGAACTCTTACTTTGCAACATTTCTAGAACCCCAAAATGGTTCAAACACCTTCACTTTGGTTATATTAGATGACTTCAAACATAAAATGCAACTCTTGTTTGGAGAAAACACTAAATCCATCCTGGGAGCAATCACATACCCCTTTTTATGCACTCAAATTTTAGGGAAAACTATGCAAATACTTCTTAAATGGTTTCAACACTTGAATTTTTAGATGGAAATGGTTATTATAGACTCAAACCAACAAGAAAAATCCCAAACTTGAGGTTTCTCAACACTCAACAATCAAATTTCAAAACTGTTACCAGCACTTACTACTAGGACAATTTCTAGTTTTAACAGTCAAACTCCCAAACCATACAAAGGACCCCCCACTATTTTTGCATTTTTAAACACTCTTTTTGGAGACCTACAATAACCTCTCTCACTTTTTGGAGATCACACTCCGTTTTTATTTTACGACGCCATCTCGGGTGATGCTGAAACTTGCAATGTCGGCTAGTACAAAGTTGCCAACTGCCAAATCTCTCTCACCTTTCCTCGTGGGATTGAATTGACTACTCTGTTAGCTTAGCATGCCTAGGTAAATCCTATACCCAATCTTTTCCTATCCCCTTCAGTGCTCAAACGTTCTCAGGCACGCCAATCCAGAATGTCCCCAAGGGTCACTAAATGCCATAGGGCTGTGATCTTTGATGGGGCATATCTCGGAGCTCGTGCAAGGTATGGATGTGATTCTAGTTCCTATAGGACCATGTTGCAGAGACCTACAATAGCCTCTCTCACTTTTTGGATATCACACTCCATTTTTTTTTTACAACGCCATCTCGGGTGATGCTGAAACTTGCACTGTGGGCTAGTACAAAGTTGCCAACTGCCAAATCTCTCTCACCTTTCATCGTGGGATCAAACTGTCTACTCTGTTAGCTCCAGGTGGCCGGGTAAACCCTATCCCCAACCTCTTCCTATCCCCTTCAGTGCTCAAACGTTCTCAGGCATGCCAATCCAGAATGTCCCCAAGGGTCACTAAATGCCATACGGCTGCGATATTTGATGAGGCATATCTCAGAGCTCTTATGAGGTATGGAAGTAATTCCAATTCCTACAAGACCGTGTTGTGGAGACCTACAATAACCTCTCTCACTTTTTGGAGGTCACATTCTGTTTTCATTTTACAATGCCATCTCGGGTGATGCTGAAACTTGTAGTGTTGGCCAGTACAAAGTTGCCAACTGCCAAATCTCTCTCATCTTTCATTGTGGGATCAAACTGTCTACTCCATTAGCTCCAGGTGGCTGATTAAACCCCATCCCCAACCTTTTCTTGTCCCCTTCAATGCTTGACCATTCTCAGGCACGCCGAACCCGAATGTCCCTAAGGGTCACTAAATGCCACAGGGTTGTGATCTTTGACAGGGCATATCTTGGAGCTCATGCGAGATATGGATGAGATTCCAATTCCTACAGAACCATGTTGTAGGGACCTACAATAACCTCTCTCACTTTTTGGAGATCACATTCCGTTTTCATTCTACAATGCCATCTCAGGTGATGCTGAAACTTGTAGTGTTGGCCAGTACAAAGTTGCCAACTGCCAAATCTCTCTCATCTTTTGTCATGGGATCAAACTATCTACTCCATTAGCCTCAGGTGGCCGGGTAAACCCTATCCCCAACCTCTTCATGTCCCCTTCAGTGCTCGAATGTTCTTAGGCACGCTGAACCAGAATGTCCCTAAGGGTCACTAAATGCCATAGGGCTGCGATCTTTGATGGGGCATATCTCGGAGCTCGTGTGAGGTATGGATGCAATTCTAGTTCCTACAGGACCATGTTGTAGAGACCTACAATAAACTCTCTTTCTTTTTGGAGATCACATTCTATTTTTATTTTACAACGCCATCTCAAGTGATGCTGAAACTTGTAGTGTTGGCCAGTACAAAGTTGCCAACTGCCAAATCTCTCTCATCTTTCGTCATGGGATCAAACTGTCTGCTCCATTAGCTCTAGGTGACCGGGTAAACCCTATCCCCAACCTTGTCTTTTCCCCTTCAGTGCTCAAACATTCTCAGGCACGCCGAACCAGAATGTCCCTAAGGGTCACTAAATGCCACAGGGCTGTGATCTTTGACGAGGCATATCTCGGAGCTCATGCAAGATATGGATGAGATTCCAATTCCTATAGGACTGTGTTGCAGAGACCTACAATAACCTCTCTCTCTTTTTGGAGATCACATTCTTTTTTCATTCTACAATGCCATCTCGGGTGATGCTGAAACTTGTAGTGTTGGCCAGTACAAAGTTGCCAACTGCCAAATCTCTCTCATCTTTCGTCGTGGGATAAAACTGTCTGCTCCATTAGCCCTGGGTGGCCAGGTAAACCCTATCCCCAACCTCTTCCTATCCCCTTCAATTCTTGAACGTTCTCAGGCACACTGAACCAGAATGTCCCTAAGGGTCACTAAATACCACAGGGCTGCGATCTTTGACAGGGCATATCTATGGGTTGTCAATACTTTGACTATACTTTAAGTCAATGATTATCAATATGTGAAAAAATGGAACTCGTTGTATTTTGAAGTACTGAGAAGATGGCCTTGCCCTTCCCCAGGAGTTTCAGAAATGGGAGACATTAGGTAAGAGAGTGAAAATGTTACTATCGCTTCAACGCACATGATGCAATTGGAAATGCAAATTTTGATGGTAATCATTTTGTGATAAGGGAGAGACTAGGGATGATCATTGTTACTATCTCTTTAGTAGTAAAAAAAAATTTTCTCTTGAATTTGGTGGTGGGGGATCAGTGGTAAGTCTCCTTGGATATTCCTTCTTATGATGTTAGTGACAAGTGTTGCTCTTTCAAAACACTTGTATGATCTTTTTTAAATTATTAGATAAAAATAGAGAATTGTAAGTATTAAACATGATTAGCCTTTAGTTCCTAGAAGATCTTTATTCCCCCATCAATGCATTTAGAAAGTTAAGTTTTAAGAAGATCATAAATAGAAAAAATTAGAGAAGCGATTTAAACATTTATATTGATTGGAAACACGTGAGTCTTGAGTTTTCTCTACCTTTTAAAGAACGTTCCTTAGCTAGCAGACCTAATTCCACATTCCAAAAGACTGTCATTGTGCTAAAGATTTAGGAAACCAACTGCTCTAAGATAAAGCTTCCCGGTGAATAATAATCTAGCCTATTGAGGTACATAATACTTCTCAATTAAACTTGTGTTAATTCAGTATTAATTTTGTAATTAACTACAATTTCAGTATTTGTGTACAGGGGGTGACTGAGAAAACTATTTGAGGTCCAATTTGAAAATATATTTGTAAGGATCTCGACCAAGGTTCACAACTTCGATGATTAATACATTCATTCAGGCCAGAACCTCACTACAAAAAAATAATATATAAAAAAGGTAGTGAATAACGTCATGTCTAGACCCAAATCAACCAATGGAAGTCAAATTAGCATAATGTGGAACAACAATATATGCATTGAGTGGGTTGTCATAAAAAAGCTTCATAATGAAATTCATGTCTAGAATTAAAAGACATTAAAGAATATTTATGCTTGTAACACAAATGGCCATTCAAAACTGAATATGATTACACTATGTAAAATAGCATTACAAGAACTTGTAATGCTCTTGTGAACATCGTGTTAATTCTTGTAAGAATCCCTAAGATGCTTGTTATACTCAAAATTTTGTTGAAATTGAATTAATTTTTATCCTGTCGATTAATTGGCTTAGGGTGATATATGGTTCTTGGATGGAATAATGAGTTCATGATTAACTCTGTATTAAGATTCATAGCATCTTCTAGTTATTTGCAAAGGAAATTTATAAATTACTTGCTAATGTCATATGGCTTGCTTGAGAAAGATGTCTGTGTTCTTATTGATGTGTACTAATGACTATCCACATTTAGTTCTTCAATATCCTATTTGACAAGCTTTCCATAGACATTTCTTTTCCATACTAAGTATTTTTGAAAACATATTTGAGTAGAAGGACTACAGTAGATACTACATGATGTTTTAACAAATAAAGTAATGGGTTAAAGACTATTATTTCCAAGGTATTATGTCATAGTATTTTAATTGTAATGATCTTAGACTAATGATATTCTTGAAGGTAACTTTGACATGCATCAAGAAAGACAACCTACAGCCAAGGCTATATTGTGCCTACAACCAAAGCCATAAATGCTCACAGCCAAAGCCACTAGTGCACATAGCCAAAGCCATGGATGCTTATAGCCAAAGTTACAAGTGTTCGTAGCCAAAGCCATGAGTACATGAAGTCGATGATCACAATTGTTTACAACTATTCACCAGAAACAGCTTCTTTGCAGTTTTTGAGAAATACTAATAAAGCAAAAAAGAACATCTACTAGTTGGTAGACATAATGGCAACTCTCTAGCAATTGAATTTAATTTCATACATGCACATATCTAATTTAATGTTATACACGAACATATCTAATTTAACATCATACATGAACAAACATATAATATAAAATGATAACCAATAATGTCATATACATTAACAAACACATAATATATTATGATAACCAATAATATCGTATATGAACAAACATATCATATATTAACCAATAATGTCATACATCAAATATAGAATGTCATATGTACATCAAATGTGTATCGAATATGTCTCTTAGATGCCTATATATATACATGGGGAAGGAAACAAGTCTCTTGACGTCCTCTGCCGTCATGTGGAGGGAGACAGTGGAGATGACGGGGCCCTCCTGACACGCTCACTTGACCTCTTGTTGAGGCTCTTCTCCAGGTCCAACTGATACAAAGAAAGTAGATATGAATCAATATTTATTATACGTTGAAATCAAATATATGTACTTACAAAATCAATTATTTTCTTACCGCCAACAAATAGTCACTCTGTAAGTCCACCTCAAATGCTTGTGGATGATCAGACGTGACAAGACGCTACAATAATTCAATAAATATAATCACTTATAAATAAAATTAGAAATTTTGAGATTAACTATTATAAACAACAACTAAAATGAAGAAAATTCTTTCATACCTCCGTCATTGGCTGTGAGCTAGCCACAACTGCGGCCACTCCACTATCAACAGACTATCGCAGATGGGGAGGTGTGTCTGACATCATGAGCTGCATGTCATACAATACATGTTATATCTAACATGAAACATGGAATAAATATAATCAAATTAATTAAATTAACATGAAACAACTGTACCTGTGTGAAGCTCGTATGATGTCTCTGCTCTGCATCTGTGGTAAAGGTTGAGGGTCCTATGGAGAACTGATGCACATGCATAATTTTTTTGGTCAATCCTTAATATGATTACATAATAAATATATGTATTAATTAAAATGATTAAATTGATAGATACCTCAGGACTCATCGAAGGGACAAAAAATGGGCCTGGAGGATCGTTGCTAGGCCCAGGAACACTTTGACCCTAAATTTTGAACAATATCAATAAATCCTAATTAATTAATCATTCACTATACGTATGAAATGTGATCAAATTAGTAATTTACTTGTGTGTCAATGCCAAATGTCTCATTCAGGAACTGATTGGTGACAAGCCCATCATCTGCACCATCTCTGACATGAGTGCCAAATGTGCATAGGGATCCGCATGAAGTGCACATTTGACCACGACGTATAGAAGGCTCCTCTTCAACTAATGGGCTTGTGGAATGGATGAGGGTCTGCGCCAAAGCATTAATGGTCCCTAGAGCGCTGGCCTCTACATGTTCCTTCACAACTGAAGGAATAATCACATGCTCGCACTATGGATGGACCACGACTGCCCTAACTACATTAGGGTCATGATGTGCTCCTGGCCTCTCAAATGATGACCCCCCACATCTACCCTGGGATTCTAACATATCAAAATAATTGGGGATCTCCCCAAGGACAAACTCACAATATAATTTCTTCAAAAAATACATGGGGACCTCGTGATTGTTGCAAGGAGGGGCATCAAAAACCATCCACCATCTATCCCAACAATTATTTCTAATAGCATCATGTATGCGCCAATGGATGGAGAATTGTTTAGTACCCTCTCTAACAATATTTTTCTCACCAGGTTTTCTAAATAATGCACATATACTACCTTTTGGTATTTCATTTTTTCTAATATCTTCATATGACAATTTATTTGCATAAAATCTTTTTTGTTCATCCCTCTTAGCCCACCAAATATCTAACTGACCACTAACTGAGGCTATCTGAGTGTTAATGGATTCGAGGGATGATGCCAATTGAGCCCTCACTGGATTGGTTTTTTCGAATTCTTTCAACTGAGCAATGATTCCTTCTAATTTAGTTTTGCCTCTCTCCATTTCATTTCTTATATTTTCTTGTGTGCCTGGTGGAGGTCTTGCAATTGGTTTGGGTTGTGGAATTTGTTCTTCTTCTTGAGGAGGGTTTTGGTTTTGGGGTTCTTGAGGGTTTTGATGTTCTTGTGGATTTTCTAGTTGATAATGAACATTTCCTGATAAAAAATCAATTGAAATTCAAATAAATAAACAAATATAAATGAAATTTGTAAAAACCCTACAAAATAATATAAAAAACTTACAAAAAAATATGAAAAATATATCAAACAATGCAAAGTTAGGTTTATATCACTTACGGCATCGTCGTGGGTGCGCTTGTGGTCTTGGATTTCATTGACGAGGAGGCATTTTGGCAAATGGTGGTGCAAATGTTGAGTCTTCAACTCGCGTACACGCCGCTCGCTATAGGAGTAGAAGAAAATGCTGATGAAAATGATGGGCTGCGGGTTTGCAGCCCATCATATATACTTTTTATTTTTTTAAAGCACGTACGTGCTTTTTAAAATAGGAAAAAAAAAATTCCTTTTTTTAAAAGCGTGTACGCGCTTTTTAAAATAGGAAAAAAAATTTTCCTTGTCACCTTTTTGGCACCACAACTCGGTGCATATGCCCCTTTACCTTTTTCCTTTTTTCCTTTTATTGTATGATTTTATGAATTAGTTTTCATCTTTTTAAAGTGGTTTTGATCTTTTTGAATTAGATAGGTGATTAATTAATTAACCACTCAAATGGCTTGATGTTATATTTGATTTGAAATTTTTTTATTTTCTTCATTTGTTTGATTTTGTCTTTAGTTTATGTTACTTGATCAAAATTCTCATTATTTTGGGTCCTTGCCAATTTTAGGGTGTCTACAATGCTTCGACATCAAAAAATCAGGGTTGAAAGAAATGATTCTCCTGAATCATTGAGATGTCACAACCTGAGTTGAATCCAACTCAAATTGAGAAATCCATGTAGCATCTCTAACTAGTTTGTTCTTCCACTTCACCAAATATTCATAGTAATCTTTTCCTCTTGTGATTTTACCAACTCTCTAATCCAATATCTATTCAACCTCTTCAATCTGCTTCTTAGGATAATTTTTGGGTACAAAAACTTCATCATCTGACTCATGATACTAATGAAAATAAAAAAATATTGAATATAGAATATATATCTATGTCATTAGGTAACTCAACTTCATAAGCATTATCACTATCAAACTTTCTCAAGATCTTACAAGGTCCAAACTTCTTCATTTTCAACTTATTGTATGTTCCAACATGAAATATGCATCTCTTTAAATGAACCATCACCTCATCACCAACTTAAAAAAATTGATGTCTCCTATACTTATTAGCATTCTCCTTATACTTTTGATTACTTTGTTCCAACCTCAACTTCACTTCCTCATGCAATAGCTTCATAAAACCATCAAATTCTTCCCCTTCTACACTTATCTTCTCTTCACCAACAACATTCCTCAAATATAATAGTCCTCTAGATTACATTCTAGTAATAATCTCAAAAGGTATTTTTCCTATACTCCTATTCACAAAATTATTATATGTAAACTTAGCTTGTGCCAATACCATATCCCAATTACTCAGCTTATCTCCAACTAAACATCTCAACAAATTACTCAATCTTCTATTCACAACCTCTATCTATTCATCTATCTCTGGATGGGATGTAGAACAAAACTTCAACTTAGTATCCATCTTATTCCACAAAGTCCTCCAAAAGTAACCAATAAACTTACTATCTCTATCAGAAATAATATTTTTTGGTAATCTATGCAATCTAACAATCTCATTGAAGAGAATCTCACAAATATACATAACATCTGATGTCTTCTTACATGATATGAAATGTGCCATCTCAAAATATCTACCCACAATAAAAATAAAAATGGAATAATACCCTCTTATTGTCCTTAGTAATCCAAGAACAAAATCCATATTGATGTCACTCCAAGGTTTCTCTAGAATAGAAATAGGTGTCTACAAACTAGTATTCTGACTTACTCCTTTTGAAACTTGACAATTTCCATAACTCCTTAAAAAATTCTAAACATCCTTATATACATGTGACCAATAATACTTATCCTAAATAAAACTCAATGCCTTATTAATTCCAAAATGTCTAGCCAAACCACCACAATGCTTTTCCTTAATCAAATTAACCCTTGTAGAACTTCTTGGCACACACAACTGAAATCCTTTGAACAACATAAATTCTTGAATGAAATACTCATCAAACTTACTCATTTGACTTGATATCTTTGGCGCTCTACACTCTCTTCATGCCTCATAAAATTTAGGGTCAATATCATACAACTCCTTCATCTTATCAAAACTAAGAACTTCAACCTTCATCTTGGTCAACATAGAACATCTTTTGCTTAATGCATCAACAACTTGGTTAGTTACTCCACTTTAATTCTCTATCACAAATGCGAAACTCTACAAATATTCAACCCACTTCATATGTCTCTGATTCAACTTATATTGACTTTCCAAATACTATAAAGTTTTATGATTAGTATAAAACAAAAACTCCTCAGGAATCAAATAATGTCTCCACTTCTTCGAGCTTGAACAATAGCATAAAACTCTTGATCATACAAATAATAATTCATTTTAGCATCATTCAACTTCTCACTAAGGAAATCAATAAGTTTACCTTGTTCACTTAACACAGCTCCTATTGCACTACCACTTCCATCACATTCAACTTGAAACACCTTATTGAAAGCAGACAAAGCTAGTATAGGTAAATTAGAAACCTTTTGCTTCAAATTCTCAAAACTCTTATCAGCTCCATGTGTCCACTTAAAAATTCCTTTTATCTCCTTTCATTGTGTCATGCCCAAAAATCCAAGGGCAAAAACACATGAAATAATTATTTTTTAAAATTAATTAAATCCACTAAGTTCAATATGTTTGTTTTCCCAACTTAAAGTGTAGGTTTAATATAAAACAGATTCAAATTCTCCTAACAATGTCTTGACATTTAATTTAGGTTTATAAATAATGATTAGGAGATAGATTGTGAAATTTCAACATATGTTATTAAATTGATTATGACATTTTTTCTGTTATTGCATTAATTTTAAAACAATATTCAAATAATGCTTTAAATAAAAATTAAAGATAAATCGAACTATTTTGAAACATTAAAATCAAAGGACTAACTAAATAATATAACCTACTAACTTTCAAATAACCAATCTTTATTTAAAACTAACATAACATTTTATTTTTCTCTTAATCTAACTATTATTAAATAGAACCCCCTTTTTTTCATTCTTTATTAAATTAATAATAATTAAAATAAATTGTGATCCACCTCTCTAACTATCAACCTTACTCAAGGAAATTAAAATGATGTAACAAATTAAGCATCTAACTTTTAATAACATTACTTAATTTAAATATACAAAATCTAATTTTAACAAAATACTAACTATTCTTAATTAAAATAAAATAAATTATAATATTAAAATAACTAATAAAAATAAATTACCTAACAAGAATAAAACTAACTAAATTACACTTTAATAAAACTAACACTAAACTACAACTAAATTTAATCAAAACTAAATTCTTACTAAACTAAATTTCTAACTATAACTTTATTAGTAACCACTACTTAATTAATACTAACTTAACGTAAACTAAAAAGAAACTAAACAATATTAAATAAAGACTTTACAACTAACTTAAATCGTTAAACTAACCAGATTTCCTATAACTACTTACCCAAACCTTACACTAATTCCCATCCAATCCACATACTCCCACACTACCCAAGCCTACATTAACATAGGTCTTGTCCCCCCCCCCCCCCCCCCTTTCCACATGCAAGAAAGACTCCTGTGCTAGGTGATGAAAAGGTAAGGGTAAAACAAAAAGTTTGAAAACTTTTTAAACAAGCATTTGCATTATTTTTTTTAAAACCCATTTCAACTTGCCACTTTCCTTCTTAAATCACATGGGTACAATTGGACTACAAGTTTGGTGGGAGGTACAAGGGATAATATCACTATTAAATTCCTTGACTTTGGTTTAAAATAAAATCTATCTCTTGAAAGCTGTTGCCTAGGAATATGCAAGAGGGGGGTAGTTATTGTTAAAAGTTTATTTGGTGGGGTTTAAAGGATATTTAGGATATTGCAAAAAGTATTAACAATATGTGTATTCTTTTTCTTTTCATTAAATTATTTGATATTAATAAGTTCAAAAAGAATATTAACAAAATGTTTAGATGCTCTGTTGTAGGAAAGGAAATAAATCTTTCTCCCCATACAAAAAGCAGTGAGCAATTTTGCTCTTGTAAATGTAATTTTTTTCCAAGTCCATATTTTTACTAAGTATGGATTTTCAAATCAATTTATCTTTATCACAAAGGGGCGTTTATTTTTTATTTTTCCTTTCTAATTGAATTTGCTAAATACCTAGTTAAACCAAGGGATTGGATAATCCATTTTAACAACAATGTAAGATTTATTTGATCTCCTAATAAGTACAAAATTTAAATCAAAGTTCCCACCATAACATATATGAACTTGAAATTTGCATAATTGAACATCACCATTTTATCTACTTTTCAATACACATGTGCATAAAACTGAAATACTATAAGCCTCAAATGCAAGAAAATTACTCAATCTCTTTTATTTTTATTCACCGTCTGATTCAAAGGCTCCACTGGGAAAGAACTAGGAAGAAAACCTGACATCATTGCCATTTCAACAATAAGTTTAAATAACATGTTTACACGAGATTCCAATTCCAAGGAGAAATCTCCTCAACATAACTAAAATTCAATAACAATTTGAATTTTCTTCTTGGTCCTTAACAAGGGATCCATTTCGAGTTCTGCAATACATTATGGTGATCAAGGAGCGAACAAAAACTGACTGGGAGACAACCAATCATAACATGAAGACAAAATCAGACAATCACTCCCATCCCGAGTTTACACAACAGGTTCAACATTGAACTAGACTAGAGAGAAGGTGGATTTTTCTAACAAGAGATGTCAGACACAACACCAAAACAAGTGCCCTTTCGAGGCTATAAACTAAAGAACTTTTGTTCTTCCATTCTTACATACCGAATCTCAAAATGTGGTTTGTGCTAACAGGTAGGGGCCCATAACACCCTACCCTCTTTCCCTCTTCTCGGCTTGAGAAGAGACTCTGCATTGTCAAAGTCCAACTAAAGACCTTCTTCCATACATGGCCACTTCTACCATATCTGATGGTGAGTAATGCCAATACACCTATACAATCCCTACAAAATTCAAAGAAAAGAAACAAAGGAATGCATTTAAGAAAACTTGTTTCAATCCCTCCCAACATACTCAACACACACACAAACATACATATGCAATAAAATTGAAACATGAAACACAACATGAACAAAATGACGTGAAGTATTCCTACCTTCAAAATTGGGTTATGGCTATTGAATAAGTTTGAGATGAGCATTCCCTTACCTCTCCTTCTCCTTTAATCCTAATTTCCTCTCTAAAACTAGAGGTTGGGTGAACACTCAAAACCCTCTCAAAATTTCCTCTAAATAAGATCCTAAACTCAACCACCTCTAAAATACAATAACTCCCCCCAATTACGCAAAAGATCTAGAGGCTTCTAACTCAACTAGACCTCAGGCTAACCTCAAGGTGGAGTTAAAGTCATCCAACCTATGATGACAACTATCAATTTTGGAAATAAAGCAAAAATAGAATTTTTGAGTGATCATAAAAGTCAACAAAAGGGGCTAGGGGGGTGGAAAATGCCCCCAACCCATACCCATACTCCTTGGGTACTTAGATTTCATGATTTTAGGCCTTTAGTATTAATTAGGGACCTATCAAAAGTTAGGAAATTTTAGGACTATCTAACAACCTTCAAAATGTAGATTAAACACTAATCTAGATTAGGGGCAATTAATCTCAATATAAATTGATTAGCAAAAAGGTCACTAACCTAGTCTGGCTTAGATCTTTAGGTTACTCAGTTAATCTTAACTATCATGTTGGAATGCACACACAATTCACAAGTGTCAAGTGACACTATAAAAACACTATTATGAAACATTAACATTTACTGATTACAGAATGATACATTCATTCAACACACAATACAAATAAAATATGAACAACAGGGTTTGCATCCTTCTTTAGATTTAACCCTAGTTTTCATAAATGGTACACAAGGTTTAGTTTCATTTTTCCATTAGATTTCTTGGCTAAAATATCTTGCACACTCATTGCACACATTAGTAGCTCAAGAAAACCACAAGCATATATGTATATTACATATTAGGAAAATCACATAAATTGAAACATCCGTCTTTCAAATAATCAGTTGTTTATCTCATTCTACTCATATTCTCAATCATCAAAATTGCATAATTAAAGTGTTAATTTTGCATTTACTTACTTCACCAGTATACATGTTCATAAAGCATTAAATGATGAAATCAAATATCTAAAAGTAACACATCACACAACATGAAATAATATAAGATGTTTAGTGTATCCGATAGTGTCTTGACATATCGAGAGATGAGTATCAAAATAATAATGTATCAACTATGCTACAATGGGTCAGGGTGAGGCCTCACATCCTCCCCCACTAGGCATGAACTTCCTCCTAGAGTTCATAAAGAAGATAAGGGTACTTAATCGCATTTGTGTTGCATCCTCCCATGAAGTTGTGACTTCATCATAATAATCCCATTGGACCCTAACCTGGTCCAGCTCTTAGCCTCAAAGAGCTAGCACTAGTACATTTGAGGTCATTTTTTTACCATTATTCATCGAAATTTCAACCCAATTTTTGACCAATTTTTTATCAAATTTGACCAACCCATTGGTTGTAATTTTTCTAGTCAAAATTTTGACTAAAATCTAGTTGGTCAAAATTTGTTCAAAATTTTGAGCAATGGGTTGGTCAAAAACTATGTGTTCCCATGGTGTAATTCTCACCTAGATGTTGGTGTAAATTTTGACCAACACCTGGAAATTTTTTACCATCTTTGGTCAAAATTTTGACCAATGATGGTTGAAAATTTCTAGGTGTTGGTCAAAATTTAGACCAAAACTTAGCAGTTTTCGACCATCATTGGTCAAAATTTTGACCAATGATGGTAAAAAACTAACAGGTGTTGGTCTAAATTTCAACCAACACCCAGGTGCAAATTTCTTAGGACTAGCATCAAATTTAAGCTTCTAGTACTATATCCTATAGATGATAATGGTAAGTTTACTGAACAAATTGGGCAACTTGCTAGTTTGGATGTCTTAGGTGATGGAAATGTGGCAATTGTCAAGAGCTTAGATGAACACTCATGTATATGGATATTTATGTTTGTATGCTTCTTCCATGATAAGACATGAGTGTTCATCTAAGTTCTTGACAATTGCCACATTTCCATCACCCAAGACATCCAAACCAGCAAGTTGGCCAATTTCTTCAGTAAACTTGCCATTATCATCTACAGGATATAGTACTAGAAGCTTAAATTTCATGCTAGTCAAAAAATCTTCTTGGCCATGGCCTGGGGTAGTATGAACCAGCCGGATGAATGCCACATTCATCCAGCTCAATACAATATCTCCTCTAACAATTGAGTGAGGTAGGAGTCATAGAACACTAATGGAGGAATTGAATCATAACAACCAATATACTACAATTTACAAGCCATTGAGGCTGGTAAGCTTTCCTCCTACATTAAAGCCATAGAGAATTGATTCTTGGAAATTAGTCCTCTGATTCCTTGTCAGATGAATTTGAAGCAATGGTATCATCTAAGGAACATCTACAAAACTTCTAACAAACAAAAACCTTGATGATGGATCACAGCATGTGATCCAAAATGTTGATGAATAAAAGTTATACAATTAGATTCAAAAACCATAGTGATTTATTTCACAAATTGTCAAAATCTACTTACTCTTAAACAAAAATCTACAGTGTCTAAAGTATTTGGAACCTCCCTTGCTCCCATACTAAGAGGAAATAAAACTCTGTAGCATCTAAAGTATCTTGAATCTTTCTTGTTCCAATCACATGCATGCTCAAAAAGGATTTGCATGGTATGGCTGAGATAATCTACATTGAAGTGGAAAAAAGGCTAAGGCTAATGTTTCTATTTCCATTTGCCTAGTTATACTCTTGAAGAATTTAGTGGATCTATTTGTCTTTTATGATTTGTAAAAATACAATGCAAGACCTAGATGAGAATATTTGCATCCTAATTCATATTTTACATGTTGTGATGTCTGATCTTGTAATTGTCCAACCACAATGAAAGATCCTTCTATTACCAAGGCAATTGCTCTAGTTACAAACTAATCTCTATTACACTGAAGTTAGTATAGAGAGATAAATGCTCTTGAATTTTTATGAAGAGAGAAACATATTTGAATATCTAGGTTTCTGGCACACCTAAATATCATACAATTAACTATATATTATTATGCATAGCTTGTGGTTTTTATTGTGTTAGTTTATTTGTTTGACATTTGAGATGAAAGTTTTTTTTGTCTTGCTTCATTCTACTAATGGATTATGTAGTTTTGAGCTCAAAGTTCTACAATCCATACACCAAGAGGCAGGGAAAGAGCTCAATATTATTGCATACAGGATCTCTGATAGAAATACTGATAAAGATAATTGCAATCTTACCTTTCTTGGTGCTGATGTATGGATCTTCAGATTTATTCTTCAATGGCAATTGTTGATAATGTGTATTCTAAACCTGTAGGTTAAATTGATCTTGGGACTACAATATATGTTTGTACTTGATATGTTGCATTGTCTCCAAGTTCAGTGAGCATATATAATACATGGAAGAATCAAACATATGTTGAAAGGGGTTTTCTAATCAAATTTAGATCAAACATATGTATATATCAGCACTATTCTTCATTAAAGAACTCTTGCATACTATAAAGATAGCCACAGTTTGCATTAATATATATTTTCTATAAGATAGCATTAAACCTATTTTTGAGTTAGATTAAATACATATATTAGTAGCAAATATATATTTGGATAAAAAGAAGTCTCTTAAAATTTTAGAAACTAAGAAAAGCCCTAAGAAATTGTATAAGGGGACATTAAAACCAAATAATTATAGCATTACAAGCAAAGGAAATTTAAATGTCACTGACCTCTTCTGAAAATATGGTGCCAGAAGAACCAGAGCTGAAGTCTTTGACAACAACTTCAGTAGTCTTGGCTCTAACTGTCAAATCATTTTCAAGTGTCGTAACAAATCTATAGAAATAAGGAATATATCAACTGCAATGATATTTGTAAGCACCTAAATTACATGTCCTATTGATCTTGCATTATTTTTAGAATAAGTATATTAAATGTGAGAATAGAGCATTTACCTAGAGACAGTTGGCCAATAGTGGCGACACAATGTTTTTATCTCCCATAATGAGCTCACTGTAAAGAGACATGAAGATACATAGTTGGATCCACAATAATTGATATTACATGTCATCAGTTTATATGTAGTTGGAAGTTCAAATTACTTTGCATGAACCGATATCATTTGTTTCATTGGTATATATTCAAACTTGACATTTAAATTACCAAGCAGTAAATTTATGTTAGTTTAAGTTAGTTTACCAATGATGGTCACTAAGTTGGATTCTCTTGACAAATAAACTCAAAATACAATTAATCGCAGTGAATTTTAGCACCTCTCTTTGAATTTTAGTAGTGATTTTTGGAACCCTCTACTCAAAATGTTAAACAGGAAGATGTGACAAACTAGCTTCCTAGGAGATTAAAGGTACATTTTCTAAGGTCTTGTAGGTGAAGGTGAAGCTTTCCTAATTTTTTCCAACATTTCTCAGAACTACCAATTATTAAGCTAGAATTCTAAAAAATTCATAGTTTTAAATGCAATCCCCATTCCATACCCATTTTCTATACCCAATGTCTCCCATCTTAGGTAACTATGATAATTACCAAGTAGAAGGCTCAAAATAAATAGATAGACATCTTTGAAGGCATTATAAGTAGATACAAGATGTTAACATTTAAAAGGTGTCTATCCACATTGTAGAGTTTATCTCTCAGCATAGCTCATCTCTGTAAGGCTACTCTAAAAATTGACAGTAACTGGTAGCAATTGAATAAGGAAATATCTAGTAAACATAAAAAATAAAAAAGAGAAATACAAAATAAATGAGTATTGCTTTAAGATTGCTTTCAAGTTTCATATGGAATTAATTTGATCAAAATCTATGGTTCTCTAAGTTTATGCATCATGGTATTTAGGGTTCTCTATACTCTTACTTTCACCTATGTTATCTATTGTAGCCAATCCCTCACAACATTCCAAAAGCCTTCAAGGTTTTTCATGTTGTCAATGGTTATAATTAAAGTAGTTGTGTATAACAGGGATAATTTTGGTCCATGGTGAAGATACTCAAGATCATAACTTAGATATTTTGATACATCTGTTGCCAACTCTCCACAAGAATGAGAGAATTCTGTAAAGCATGAAACTACCCTTTCAAATAATGTAAAAATTCCAATTTTCCCAATAGAAAATGTGATAAAAACAACACTGTGGTACTTTGATAGGCTATAGGGTTTTACAGGGTAGTGAGCACAACTTGTAAACACGTTTAACAAAGTTCAGTATACATGTACAAAAAAACTTCCTAGGAGCAGTAAAGACATGTGCCTACTATAATAACTTTTGTTTATATGTACTTCTAATCTTCTCTTAGATAGTTGTTTCATAAATAAAAATATCTCTAAATAACATTTTTTTTATTACAATTAGCCTTTTTTCATATATATACCTTCTAATTTTTAAAATTCTTATTAGACATCTTTTCACTACTAGACTTTGGCTAGATTTAAAGAATGATGGTTATGGTTTTTTCCTCAATGTTATTGTCCTGGTGGGGAGATCAGAGAGGAGGTCAATGCATTCACTCTTCAATGGGAGCTCAAAAGGAAGATCATGACACGCAAATTGATTGATTCTTTCCCTAAATCCATAGAGGAGTCAATGTTGCATTCTCTTATATATGTCATTACACCCATTGATCATCAATTTGTGTTCTAGAACCATATGAAATCTTGGTGGTGTACTAATCCATGTCTAGCCAGTGCCCTCATGGAATGCAAGGGCCCTAATAGGGTGGTCCACTGGTAACCATGGTTACTTTGGCTGGCATAAGTGACCAATGCTTTCGAATGGGCTTTTAAAGTAGTGGTTTGTCATCCTCTTGCCAATTCTAGCCTGTCACTAAAACATAACGATGATAACATGGTTTGTGGCTTACTTAGCTACTAACTTTTGGCCTATTATTAAATAGATTAGTACTATATTTTAAAACTAGTTGTCACCAAAAAATAAAGACATAATAAACAATAGGAATAATTATCCTATCTTATAGTTTGTTTTTGTAGTATGGAGCCAACTTGTTCTAGTGAACCACTGCCTCTGCCAAGGATGCCCCTAGGTCACTTGTTATATTGGACATGCCATTACATACTAAATGCAACCTTTAACTTCCAAAAAGTTAGTTTTCTTTTAATTAAGCACTTGCATATATGTTAAATTGCAGATTTAACCTTGAAGATTTCAATTCACTTCAATTTGTATATGCCACTCTCTCTGCCACTGCTACACAGCCTATCCCCTACCATCCCCAATTTAGGCCCTTAGTCCCCCTATCCCTAAAACCCATCCCTGGATCCCCCATCCAGGAAACTAAGTAAAACTATACCTAATTCTTAATTGCCATCGTATTTTAGACTACAGACACCACTCCAAGAAGGCTGATTTTCATATGAAAAGAAATTCTCATACTGGCATCATTACTAACCTACTACATTTGTTGAACAAATATCATAAAATATTATTTGAATGACCTATACAAAAAGTTGGATTACAAATTTGAATTCAATAACTTGAACAATCTATTACAGTTTTCCCTTCAAATCATTATTATCCTTGGGGGAAAACAAAATAGCATCGTAACCTCCTATTTTTCCTTTTGTCATTATAGATAGAAGCAAGAAGTTGTTTTTATAATGTTCTAAGAACTAAGTGATATATATATATAAACAAAGAGATAGATCCACTTGAAAGATTTCAAATAAATAAAGCAGAAGCAACTGAGGAGCTATCTATAATTTAAAGAAGCATATTTATAAAAGTAAAGGAACGTAGAAAAAGATGTTAGTATTGAGAAGTGATAGGATTCTATTGACAATTTTAGTTTTAAGTAAAATAAATAGGTCTCACCTTTGATAGTTTCAAATTTTTCACTGTCCTATGTTGGAATGGTTTATTGACATCTGATTCTCCACAACCACAGCTTGAGGAGTAGCTAAAATTTAGCATCCTAAAATATTCAAACATGCTAAACAAATATATTCTAGACATCAATCCAAACTCCAAAATAAGAATACACCTATAGAATTTGATTGTGGATCTTATTTATGCTTGGCAATCAAAGCCAAACATTCTAGAATTAACAAGTACAAAAGAATATCTAGTATGGCATACTACAGTAGCATTTCCTTCAAAGAATAGAATAAAAAGATTTTCCAACCTACTGATAAGAAACTTACGCACAAATGCAATCTTTATCATAGAGTTTTTCTACACCTGACGAAGGTGATCTACAAGAGCATTGCATACCATCATCATCTACATGCTTTCTCTTAGTCAAATATACATCTACTTGTAGTCAAGAATGGTCAAAATTATGCTTGGTAATAATATGACATTCATTATAAGAGATAGACAACTATAATAGTCTAAGTTTATCGAAACAACTGAAAATGATATCAAGATCTTAGTATGCCAGCACATTAAAACAAAAGATAATGTATGAAAAATACAACGTTTATGATATGATTAAGACTAAAACATCTGTGTAGGAAATCTTCCAGATTTTAGGTCCAAAAGTATTTTATTTTCTAGTCCAAATCTTATGGAATATTACAAGTTATTATGCATCATGTTAGATTCAGTTAAACATTACTTTTTGAAAAGCATTCTCCTAGCCTCTTTTTCTTCAAATTTGGTTATCTATTATAGGTTAAAAGATCTTTCTAGCCACATTCTACTTCACTATCAAAGGATTAATTTTCATGGTATAGAAGAAGGAGTGTACAAGGGTAGTGGGAACCAAAATGGTTCCTGATAGTCAATACAATTGACTCAAGAAGTGCAATACATCGCATTGGATAAAATAGAAGTCAGATGATTTGTAGACAGTAGCTGCACTTGTTCTCAAAGTCTTTTCATGAGTTCAAGAGTGATGGGGCATAGATAAAGGAGAAGAGGATAGATAATACAACATCAAAATGAATCAAGCTGATATAAATTATCATGCTAATGCAATTTCAATACTCATTGCCAGTTTTCCCCCTTACCAAAATCAGTTCTGCTGGTCCAAAACTCTGGAAAACAATGTTTATGACATGATTAAGACTAAAACTACGTTCTGCTAGAAATCTTCTAGATTTAGCAGCAAAAGTATTTAATTTTTTGGTTCAATTTTAATTAAATATTACAAGCTTTAATGTGACATGTTAGATTCAGTTTAACATTACTTGTCAAAAGCATCCTCCTAGCATCTTTTGCTTCAAATTTGGCTATCTATTACCACTACCGGTTAAAAGGATGCTCCCAACCACTTCTCCTCTAGCTATCCACTGCCACTATTGAGTTCATGTGAAAACTAAATCTACTCTCTACTAGAAATCTTTTAGATCCAGGGTCAAAAGCATTTAATTTTCTGGTTCAAATTTGATGGAATATTAAAAAAATTTACGTGACATGTTAAATTCACTCAAAAATTATTTGTCAAAAGCATGCTCCCAACCTCTTTTGCTTCAAACTTGATTATCTATTACTTGTCAAAGGTAGATGATTTGTGCAGGGTAGGCTCTACTTGTTCTATAAATCTTTACATGAACTCAAGAGTGCCAAGGCACAACTAGAAGAGAATAAGATAAATAATACAACATCAAAATGCATCAGATTGTTATGGATTATCATTCCAATTGGAAAGAAAAGTATCAAACAAGAATTGTCAAATATTCACTAACATGTGGAACTTTAAGCAACCCCATAATAGAAGGGCAATCTTTTTTGCAATCTAAGTAGGATGCAATTATTGCTGATTTTTGCCTACATGGAGAACTTGAACATCAAGAAAGCATCTGACTAATTTGTGGGCTTATGTTGGTGTGATGTTGGCAATCATCAAGGATCCTATATATTACCATTTTCTAGGTCTTACTAATGAAATCTATGGGTATAGTAGTAAACAAATTTTGGTGACAAGAATTTTTAGGATGTTTGTGGAATAATAAAAAACCAAATTTTCAAAAGGAAAATGCTATGTCAAATGCGATGTATCCAATGCCACCCCCTCTTCCCTCCCCAAAAAACCCCACATCCCTTTCCCCAATGAATTCAAGAGGTGTGTCCCTAAATTGAGCAATTTGAACTTTCAAGTTCCTGCATCCTGGATATAATGTGTGTACACACACACACACAACACACACATATATATGCATATACACAAGAAAAGAGAAAAAGCACTACACAACATGGAAAGGCATTATGCTCTGGAGCTATTGCTGGCATTGCACCAATGCTGGAAGGTTGAAGTCTCTTGTACGCAAATAATATGTTTAAGTGCAATTTTTTAAAAAATCATTATCTGCCTAATTCATTATTCTAGTTGAAAATGGACAAACTCTAACAAGCAAAAAAAACATTTAGATAAAACTATTGTCAAAAGTATGAATTGTTAATGGCATATAAATATCATTGTTTAAAAGTAGAGTTAGAAAGCAACTATAGAACATAATGGTACTTCCATTTAAGTAGAAAGAAGATTTTGCTTCCATGTTTTTAAGTTGATAACTATTTCATAAGTGAAGAATTATTGCCCACTAAAATAATTTTCTTAAGGAGTGTCCTAAAGATAAAACATACAATAAACAGACAATGTGTAACATTTCCATTTGCAAGAGCACAGATTTTAGATGCTATTCCTTACTGGAAGATTATCAGGTATAGAACATCTCATTACTAAAGAAAATGAATCCACCATTTTTAAGAGCATAATTGTATTTTGTAAATGGATAATTTTGTCCAAATTCTATTATGTGTATGGTTTGCCATTCTAGTTTTAAAAAAAAAGCCTAAGAATCAAAAGTGGTTTTTAAATAGTTTAGTCATTGAAAGTGTGCATAAAACTAACGTATTACAAACAAAACATAATGGTACCTAAAATTAAGCATAATGTAGATTGTGTTTCCTTGTTTTAATATTGATAGCTATTTCAAAAAGTAAAAAGTTATTTCCCACTAAAATAATGTTCCTTAGGGAGAATCTAATGATAAAACTTCAATATTAGGCATGGTAACATTGCCAACTACAAGAACACAACTTTAGATGCCATTCTTTATCAAAGGAAATATTTGGTATAGAACATCTCATTGGTAAAGGAAAAAATAGCCACATTTAAGAGCATTATTATATTCAAATATAGCAAAGCAAATGATTTCGATGCATGATTTTGACAAAGCAATTCTCTATTATGAACTAACACTTTAAACCAAAATTCCATCTAAATGCAAAGTTTTGTCCTAGGATTATCAAATCTTGTGCTCCAAGAAAATAAGAATCAAACCACAAAATGCTTTTTGAAAAAGTTTAATGGAACCTAAGCATTGATAAATTCAAGGTCTTAAAGGTGAAATTGAGAAAGAATAATGTTAGTGAACAAGAATTTATGTCATCTTGCATATTTAATAACAATCATAATTCCTTAACTCATACTTGGCGCGAACTCAGCAAGGCTAACTTGACTCAGGACTTGGCAAAAACTTAGTAGGACTCGGCAGAAACTCGACAAGACTTGGCAAAAACTGTGTTGCTAGGAATATTGCCTAGGCTGAGTTTCTAGAGAGTCCTAGGACCCTATGGCTTGGCTAGGGTCATTCAACTTGGAACTCACCAAAACTCAAGTCCTGGAGAATGTAGGAACTATGATTGCAATAGACTAGCTTCCATCTATTTGTGGGGGGAACGAAATTGACACAATTTTAGAAATTATGTTGTATGCTTCAAAAAAAAAAAAATTCCTCTAAACACCCTCATGAATATCTAAAACTTTAAGATATTATTAGCCCTAAGAAAATAAATAACAAAGGATAGACATGTTCAGAATTTTAAAGAATGCTGACAGAATGCAAACTTCTAGTTGAATCCAAGCTTTACCCCTGTGAGCATCAACTATATCCAATGAGTGCTAAGTGTTCCATTTATTCTCATGAGAGATGTATTCATGTTGAATCAGTACTCATGAAACATGGGTCAATGAGTTTGACTCAAAAATCACACAATTAAATCCTGATAGCAGTATCACAATTTGACTTGCTGTGGAAATTATCTCCTACTTATCAATTGATAAGCTTAAGGGGCTTTCTAATTAATATTTCATAAGTTACAACACTTGGTGAAGTTTTTTCAAATGGGGTTGCAAGCTTTGGGTTTAACCATGGAGGAAACTCCGCAGTTAAGCGCACTTAGGCTGGAGTACTACTAGGATGGGTGACCTCCTAGGAAGACCTGGTGCTTCACCCCTATGAGAATCACCTAGATCCAATGAGTGCTAAGTGTTCCATTTATTCTCATGAGAGATGGATTCATGTTGAATCACTACTCATGAAACATGGGTCAATGAGTTTGACTCAAAAATCACACAGTTAAATCCTAATAGCAGTATCACAATATGACTTGCCGTGGAAATTATCTCCTACTTATCAATTGATGAACTTAAGGGGATTTCTAATGAATGGTTCATAAGGCACAACACTTGGTGAAGGTTTTGCAAATGGGGTTGCAAGCTTTGGGTTTAACCATGGAGGAAACTTCGTAGTTAAGCATGCTTAGGCTGGAGTAGTACTAGGATTGGTGACCTCCTGGGAAGTCTCGGTGCTTCACCCCTGTGAGCGTCACCTAGATCCAATGAGTCCTAAGTGTTCCATTTATTCTCATGAGATATGGATTCATGTTGAATCACTACTCATCAAACATGGGTCAATGATTTTGACTCAAAAATCACACAGTTAAATCCTAATAGCAGTATCACAACTTCTAGTTAAACAAAAAATCAGAAATGACTTCTATTAATTACAATGCCACAACTTCTCTCCTATATAGCCATAATCAATTACGTAGATTTCTAAACTTGTGGGACCTTTACCCTGAGAAAAGGCACCAACTTTTTAACTAGTATAATGATATAATTAGGCAACCCATTAAGGATAATATTAAATGAAATTACAAATTGAAAGTGTTGTTAGTTTCTATGCAAATAATATAACTTGCTATAAAAAATGAAGGTCATTAACTGGATGGTTCTAACATAATAAAAACACATATACATGGTCATATTGTTTCTATGATTTATTTTTTATGCTCAAAGCTACCAAATTTGGTAAGAAAACCATGGTGATTGAATTGCAGACATCATGGACATGACTCCATTAAATTTAGGATTTCCACTGCAAATGCAACCTTGCTTAAACCTGTATTTAATTATTTTTTATCATATTGCAGCTTAAGGTATTTTGTTACCTACCTATCTATTAAGCGTCTCCCACATTATGAGACTTACTTTGTTTTCAAACAGCTTTTACTATAACAATTACTCAGAGTTCTAGGAAGTCGGACTATTTTTATTGATGGATAAATTTCCAAGCCTGTATTTAAGTACAATTATTTCATAGTGTCATGCTTATACAACAAAACATAGATGCCACTATTAAATTAGGATATATCAGATAAAAGATAACTGTGATGCCAACCACCTACACTAATCAAAACATTAGTGGCCTTGAATATAAAATTTGCAAAACATAAGAAAAATGCTAGCCATGGAAATGACTTGAAAATTCTATGGTGTCATCTGCATGCTTCAGTAGTGTACATTAACTTTGTGATTGTACATTGAATCCTACAAAACTAGCAATAACACGATGATTGATCAGGGAGGATTGAAGTAATTTAAGATAGCACATCCCTGGCCTCTATCATGGCTTCAACATATCATGAAACCAGAGAGGTTCTCAACCTGATCTATAGACTCTGGCAAACATTTTGTATGATAAGCTACTAGATACCATAGACATCGAATGAGCTTCCAGGTACCCCAATTGTTACCTCTGTGACATGAATGGCAAAAATCATGCGGGCATATATAAGCTCTCCTTGTTATGTTTGAATGTGCTCCTCTTGATGCTTCCCATTTACTACCACATCCTTCATGAAAATAATTTGATAGTTCTTGTATGAACATCTTAATGTTCCACCTATCAGAGGACCATATTCCTTACAGTCAAAGCAGAAAACCTATTTTTAAAGAGCATAGAGTTATTATCATTAGCAAGACAATTGCTTATTAACCATTTTATACAATGCAAAATTTACCATAAAGTGATATGATCATTCAAAATTTGGTGTGCTTAAATGAATGTAGTGATCTACTACAAAAAATGCAATTAAACTACTAGTTAAAGAAAATCCTATAGCAAGCCTTTTCAGTACGACTGCTCTATCCCAAATTTTCACATAAAGAATAAGAATTTTTCTTCCAATATCCACTGCATGGAAAATCTTAAAAAAATCACATAAAAATAAATAGTCCACATCCAGATGTGATAAAAATTACTATGGATTTTAATTTAAAATATTTTCTAATTAAAAGTGTAAACAGTCTAGAAAAGATTTTGAACTGCAGCTAGGATTCATGTCCTAATGATTCACATTGATGTTGGAACAAACTAAATCAAACATGTAAAAAAAAAACCTTACATCACAAACTAGAGTCCTATGAATTCTTACAGCATTTAAGGTAGTACCCTATTGAAACAAATTAAATTATTAAAGTCATAAACATGAATTTGATTACATAAAACCACTTTTTGACAAACTCTCTTACATCCCTAGGAATCATTTGGAGGTTATGCTTATTTTTTTAGACTTTCAATTGTGCATTTATACCTTTCTCATTTGTTTCTTATTTGATTGCCATTCTTTTCTTGCTAGTTTGTAGTTTTGGTTGCCCGTCCTATGGACCTATATTAGCTTGTTGCTTCAGGAATATTATTTTGTAGGTCATGATAGTGAATACAGACCTATGATTTAGTCATGCTAGTCCTATGGCCCTATCAATAACTTGTATACAGCTTTACAAAAATTCTAAATCAATATTTTCTAAAATTATGGTTTACTTTTTGTAAATAAGTAAAAAAATAAATTTCAAGGTGCTTTACAGACTTGCATATGGCCTGGGCTTATCTCAAACAAACCAATATAGAGAAAAAAAAAATGTAAAAACAGAGGAACCCAGGCCACTTTGTTACGAGATCTAAACTTAAATTGGTACCCAGTTTGAACAATCTGAAAGTGTAAGGTCTTGGAATATCACTTTGTAGCTCAATCCACCCACCCTTAGCTTACGCTTATGTTCAAGAACACCCACCCTGTTCATTCACTATTTAGTGAAGTTACTACTCCTAGTTTGGTTTGGTTAGGTTGGTTAGGTTCAAGAACCCCAACCTGTTCATTCACTACCTAGTTCAGTGAATGCTCCTACCGAACCATACAATTTCTTACAAGTTCAGTTAGGAAGGAAAAGACCAATTGATTTGATAGGAATATTATTTTCCAAAACTTGTGTAGACATTATTTTCAGATGATAAGTCAGAGATGGTTTCCATAGCAAGTCAAATTGTGATTTTGCTACCAGGATTCAATTGTGTAGTTTCAGACTCGCACTCATTGACCTATGTTTCATGAGTAGTATGAGAACGAATCCCAATAGCCATCTCAAGACATTGTTCTAAGATAATTCAAAAATATGTTAAGATAAACATAAGAACTTAAAAATCATTTTTAAAATATAAAAACATATGAAGAAAGTGCCTAGTTCACTCAAAAAAACTGTTGAAATATTATTTCAAGTATAGCCTAAGATCATTGGGCATGTCTAATTGTGATCTTAGAGGTTTTTGAGTGACCATAAAAGTCAACAAAAGGGGCTACGGGTGGAAAATGCCCCCAACCCATACCCATACCACTTGGGTACTTAGATTTCATGATTTTAGGCCTTTAGGTTTAATTAGGGACCTATCAAAAGCTAGGAAATTTTAGGACTATCTAATAACTTTAAAAATGTAGATTAATCACAAATCTAGATTAGGGGTAATTAATCTCGATATAAATTGATTAGCAAAAATATCACTAACTTAGTTTGACTTAGATCTTTAGGTTACTCAGTTAACCCTAACTATCATGTTGGAAAGCATATACAATTCACAGATGTTAAGTGACACTATAAAAACACTATTACAAAACGTTAACATTTATTGATTATAGAATGATACATTCATTCAATGCACAATACAAATAAAATATGAACAATGGGGTTTGTATCCTTCTTCATATTTAACATTGGTTTCCACAAATGGTACATTGGGTTCAGTTTCATTTCTCTGTTAGATTTCTTGGCTAAAATATCCTGCACACTCATTGCACACATCAGTAGCTCAAGAAAACCACATGCATATATGTATATAGCATATCAGGAAAATCACATAAATTGAAACATCCATCTTTCAAATAATCAGTTGTTTATCTCATTCTACTCATATTTTCAATCATCAAAATTGCATAATCAAAGTGTTAATTGTGTATTTACTTACTTCTTTAGTATACATGTTCATAAAGTATTAAATGACAAAATCAAATATCTAAAAGTAACTTATCACACAACATGAAGTAATATAATATGTTTAGTGTATCCGATAGTGTCTCAACATATCGAGTCATGAGTATCAAAATAATAATGTATCAACTATGCTATGATGGGTCAGGGCGAGGCCTCACACATTGTCTTAGTCATAATATTACAAACAGAACTAAAATTCTTTATAAACTTTCTGTAGAAACTAGCCAAACCATGAACTGATCGTACCTCACCCACATTCTTAGGTGTAGGCCATTTCAAAATTTCTTTAACCTCCTTAATATCCATTCTCAATCCATCAGTTGGAATCAAAAATTCCAAATACATAATCTCCTCTTGCATAAAGGAACACTTCTTCAAATTAATCAACAACTTCTCCTCTTTCGATCTCCTCAATACTTTCCTATCATGCTCAAGATCCTCTAACTTATTCTTATCAAATATAAGAATATCATCTAAATAGGAAATCACAAACTTACCAAAGAATCACTTGAGAACTTCATTCATCAACCTCATAAACGTACTAGGTGCATTGGTAAAACCAAAAGGCATTGCTAACCATTCATACAAACAATCAATTATGTCATCCATCCTCGACATAGGAAACCTATATTTCATTGTGATCTTGTTAATAACTCTAGAATCAATGCACATTCTCCATTCTCCATTATTCTTAGGTTCCAATACAATAGGTACAACACAAGGACTCAAACTTTCTTTGATCAAACCTTTTTGCAACAACTCTTACACTTCTCTTTTATGTTATTCATTTTCTGCAAGTGTCAACCTATATGGTGCTTTATTTGGCAAGATACCTCCAAGAATCGGGTCCATACAATGACTTATACTCCTTACAAGTTGTAAACTATCAGGTATATCTTTAGCAATAATCTTGGCATACTCATTCAACAAGATTTTAATTTCTGTTGGAACGCGACCTCTACCATTTTCTACTACTCTGTCACTATCCACTTCTTAGTCATTACTATACTCCATCATTCAACTATTGATGTCATAACTTAGCCTTCTAGGAATTATAACAAAATAGACTTGGTTCGTTTTCATTTCCTTCTCAAATTGCTTCCTACTAACCATACAAATTCTCATTGTAGTACAATTGATCACATTAGAAGACTCAACCAAAGGCATCAGTGTATACATAACCCCATTCATCCAAATAGTATATTTATTCAATTTTCCATCATAGATGACATATTTATCATATTGCCAAGGTCTACTCAACAAATGTGACAACAATCCATAGGCATAATATCATTCAGGACTTAGTTAGATTAATATCCAATCTTTAATTTCACAACACATTGTTCACTTACCAATATATCATGCCCATCCCTGATTCATGAAACATGATAGGGTTTTGGATGCTTCAGCCTCTGCAACTGCAACTTTGTAACCAACTCTTCTAATGCCAAATTTTCTAAACTTCCACTATCAATGATCACTTTGTAGCATTTCCTAGTTATCTTACATTTGGTCTTGAAAAGACTTATCATATGAATAGGTTCTTCATCCTCAATGTTGTCACTACATAGAGTTCTTCTCACCATCAAATATTCTCCAACCTCAAGATCACTCTAAGGGTGCATAGTTCACCTTGTATAACAACATTTATGCTACCACTTTCATTTTCACCAGAGTATCTACATTCAATGGATCGATGCAATTTTTTATACCACATCTAAAATATTTACAATGAAAACCACCTCTAGGATAAGAACTACCTCTTCCTTGATAAGAACTTGTACCTCCTTGGTAAGAATAGCCACCTTTCCATGTGGTCTTTCCCTTTTCATCATCTTTACACTCATATTTTCCCTTATCTTGTGCATAATTGTTAGATCTACCACCTTCTCCATACGATCTACCTCTACTTCTCTAGAATTTACCACCTCTACCTATCTATATTTGCTCATGCTTCTTTGTCAAGATATCCTCAACTTTCAAGGTATATTGATATGCTTCTTCCACACTTTCCAATTTCACAAAACTTATTTCATCTTGAATTCTAGATTTCAATCCATTTAGGTACCTTGTAACTTTCTCAACCTCATCATCCACATGTCTAGATCTAATGTTAAATCTGTAGAATTTCTTAGTACACTCCTTCACATTCATTTCTTTTTGTCTCAAATTTTACATCTTCCTCAACAAGATAACTTGGTAATTAGCAGGAAGGAGTTTCTTCTTCACCTTGTTCACCATTCTCAGGTAGAACCTGAACTTCTCTTTTCCTCTTCTTTGTCTATCAGTTTGTAAATTCTCCCACCATAGTTAGGCATGATCTTTTAACCTAGCCACTGCAATCTTTACCTTCCTATTATTAGGAGTACCTTCAAACTAAAAGAGCTTCTCCATATCAAAGTCCAACCCAACACAACATTGGTGTCCAATTTTCTAGCATCATGAATAACTTCCACAATAGGCTTTGAATGTGCCCTAGACAACACTCTCAACAATATTTCCTCATCTCAATCTTCCTTAGGTTCTAGATTAGAGTTTGGTTCCATTGCTTCATCATTACTCATATTATCAAGATGTGATCCTCTCCTTTGGTTTGTCTCCACAAAATCTAATCTGGTTACAATTTGTCTCAACATGTCCAAAATAGTAGTGTCGACATTTCCTCTACATCAAACCATCTTTACAAACAAGTTCCTACAATATTGTAACCCTTTGCAAGTTATAGGTCAAATTCATAGATCTACCACTCTACAACCAAATCTAACTTAGGGTTCTATATGATCCAGTTTTGTCAAGGATGAACCCCAAGTTTTGATACCACCTAACGCAAGGAGGGAATAAAAATTTGGGGCTAGAGGCATACCTAACTATCCAATCACCTGCTAAGTAAACATAATGAAAGAAAATGATGCTGAGAACATCACCAATGAGAGAAGAAATATCAACACTTTATTAACTCATCAAGTTATCAGCATACATGCCCAGTTCTAATGTCTTTTAGGTTACAACCAAATCCAAAATACAACTTCAAAATCTATGATCAAACTCTAAATTTTCTCTTCCCATAACATCTACTCTAAACTCTCTGAAACCTACTTAACCTAAATCTAAACACTCCTATTTAGACATGCCAAAATTGCTTACATAAGATACTAGGTCATTACATAATAGAAGGCCAACCTTAAAATGATTTGCACACATCCCAAGACAAGATCCTAATAGTAAATTCATGATCTAAATTAAATGCATAAGTTAGCTCAAACTAAGAACTAATCACAAATGAAATTGGTCAAAGAAGGAACCAAATATCAACAACTATCAAATTCACTTGACACATGAGGGAACACTCAACCAACTAGAACTTGACAACAACTAGATTGTGACAATAACTAGCACTCAATAATAACTGTTAGAATGACCAAAATGAGTAGGATTACAAATCAACCTAGGGTGCTCCTACATTGGTATGTTAGATAAAGTACCAGATGGATTACCCACAATGAGGAAGATTAGTCACCAAATGGACTTGATTCTAGCAATCAATTTTCCAAATAAGGCAATGCACAAGATGACACTAGCAGAGAGCGAGGATTTGAACATAAAAATTCATTAGTTGTTACAGAAGGGGTTAATTTGAGAGACTTCAATTCCATGTTTTGTACCAATAGTACAAAGAATGGAGAATAGAGGATGTGTACAAATTCTTGAGCTATCAACAAGATCACGATCAAGTTTAGATTTGTATTGCCATGAATAGATGATATTATGGACTATTTGAGAGGAGTTGTATATTTCAAAAAGATATCTAAAGAGTTGATGCAGGAGCATCCTAGGTTTCCTTGTAATCCTACACTTTTTTTCATTATACCAGTTTTCAGTTGATGTTGAGTTGTCGATTCCCAGTTCATGCCGAGTTGCCAGTTTCCAATTCATGTCGAGTTGCTAGTTTCCAGTTCATGCCAAGTTGTCGGTTCCAAGTTCATGTTGAGTTGCTAGTTTATAGTTCATGCCAAGTTGCCAGTTTCCAGTTCATACCAAGTTGCCATTTTTTAGTTCATGTCAAGTTCCTAGTTTCTAGTTTCTACTGAGTTCCAGTTACTACCAAGTGCTAGTTGCTACCAAGTTTTAGTTGTTGATGAGGGCTAGTTGCTATCGAGTTTCAATTGCTACTAAGTGCTAGTTGCTACCAAGTTCCAATTTCTATCGAGTTTCCCTATGTTTGTCGAGTTGTTTGTGTCCAATTCCAACTTGGGCTGACTCTACTCACATTTAATTTTGGTATAGGTAGTTATATTTGTTGAAAGCTGACTTGTGGCTCTCTATGTTCTAGAATGTTCTATAAGCCATTTTGGCAAGTATATATAGAGTGCTTAGGCTTACTTTTAGGCAGATTTTTAGGAAGTTGAAGAGAAAAAAGGCATATGTGACTAAAAATGTGAATTTAAAGCTAGTTCATGGATCTAAAAGTTGTATTTTGTATCAGGCCATAACCCAAAAGGCCTTATAGCCGGGCATGTATGTTGATTGTTTGATTAATCATTAAATGTGTTTTGCTCTTCTTCCTCATTTGGTTGTTGTTCCTTTTGTTTTCTTTTGTTGTGTTAATTCTTGTAGGGTGGTTTGGATAGATGGGTGAGCCCTAGACCTTGGTTATTCATCATTTGCCTACATTAGGTGGTATCAGAGCATGAGGTTCATCCTTGTGGACATTGGATCATGTAGAATCCTAATTCAAATTTGGTTGTAGGGTGGCAGATCTATGGATTTGACCTATAATTTGTAGAGGGTTACGATCTTGCAGGACCCTGATTTGTAAAGATGGTTTGTGGTAGAGGAAATAATATTGATAATGCCATATTGGATCAATTGAGACAAATTGCAACTAGATTAGATGCTATGGGGATAGCCCAAAGGAGAGGAGCACATCTTGATGATGTAAGTGATGATTAAATAGTACAAAAAACCCTAATCTAGAACATGAAGAAGTTTTAAGATGAAGAAAGATTGTTGAGAGTATTGTCTAGAGCTAATTCAAAGCCTGTTGTAGAGGTTGTTCCTTATGATGAAAAATTGGATACCAATGTTGTGTTGGATTGGATCTCTAATATGGAGAAGTTCTTTGAGTATGAAAACACTCCTAATAATAACAAGCTAAAGATTGCAATCACTAGGTTGAAAGGTCATGCATCACTATGGTGGGAGCATTTGCAAACTAATAGAAAAAGGAGAGAAAAGGAGAAGATCAAAACTTGGGTAAAGATGGTGAACAAGGTAAAGAAAAAATTCCTTCATGTTGATTATCAAGTTAGCTTGTTGAGAAAGATGCAAAATTTGAAACAAAGGGACATGACTATGAAAGAATATACCAAGGAATTATATAGATTGGACATCAGATTTGGACATGTGGATGATGATGTTGAGAAAATTACAAGGTACATTAATGGATTGAGATTTGGAATACAAGATGAAATAAGTTTTCTGAAGTTGGATAGTGTAGAAGAAGCATATCAATATGCCTTGAAAGCTAAGGAGATCTTGACAAAGAAGCATGAACAAAGGCAAAGAGGTAGAGGTGGTAGATTCCAGAGAGGTAGAGGTAGATCCTATAGAGAAGGTAGTAGATCTGACAATTCTATGCAAGATAAGGGAAATTTTGAATGGAAGAATGATAACTAAGGCAAAATCGAGTGGAAAGGTGATAGTTCATACTGAGGACATACTGGTTCTTATCAAGGAAGAGGTAATTCTTATTCCAAAGGTGGATTTCATGGTAATTGTTTTAGATGTGGTAAAGAAGGACATAGATCTTTTGAATGTAGATCTTCTGAAAGTGGGCAGAATAATAGAAATGTTGTGACTCAAGGAGATGATGGAGGTTCACCAAGTGGATCTAAGGCTGGAGAGAATTTGATGGTGAGAAGAACCTTATGTAATAAGGGAAGTGATGAGGAACCTATTCTAAGGAGAAGTCTTTTCAGGACCAAATTTAAGATGGCTAGAAAATGCTGCAAAGTGATCATTGGTAGTGGAAGTTCAACAAATTTGGCATCATAAGAGCTGGTTACAAAGTTGCAGTTGTAGAGGTTGAAACATCCCAAACCTTATCATGTTTCATGCATCAAAGATGAGCACAAAATATTGGTAAGTGAGCAATGCCTTGTGAAATTCAAGATTGGACATTACTTTGATGAAGTTTTATGTGATATTATGCCTATGGATTGTTGTCATATTTTGTTGGGTAGACCTTGGCAATATGATAGATATGATATACATGATGGAAGATTGAATCAATATACTCTCTGGGTGAATAGGAAGAAGTAAATATTGTTGCCTTTGATTGAGAGTCCAAATGAAGTGAATTTTACTACTATGAAGATTTGCATGGTGAATGGAAAACAATTTGAAAAGGAAATGAAAAGGAACCAAGTTTTTTTTGCTATAATTCCTAGAGGACCGAGTACCAGTCAGTGGTGATTGAGTGATAGTAGAAACTAATGAGAGTTGAGTACCAGAAGAAATTGTTGAACTACTAAATGAGTATAAAGAGATTGTTGCTAATGATATTCTTGATGGTTTACCTCTAATGAGAAGTATAAGTCATTCTATGGATCTGATCCCTAGAGCTAGTTTGCCAAACAAAGCACCATATAGATTAACACTTGCAAAGAATGAAGAACTTAATAGACAAGTGCATGAGTTGTTGCAGAAAGGTTTGATTAGAGAAAGCTTGAGTCCATGTGCTATACCTGCTATATTAGCACCTAAAAGAATGGAGAAAGTGTACTAATTCTAGAGCTATTAACAAGATCACAATGAAATATAGGTTTCGTAGCCGAGGATGGATGACATAATGGATTGTATGAGTGGAGCAAAGTATTTTACCAAGATTGATTTGAGGAGTGGCTATCATTAGATTAGAATCAAAGAAGGTGATGAATGGAATATTGCTTTCAAGACAAAAGATGGTTTGTATGAATGGTTGGTTATGCCTTTTGGATTGACTAATGCACCTAGTATTTTCATAAGGTTGATGAATGAAGTTCTAAAAAGATTTTTGGGTAAGTTTGTGATTGTTTATTTGGATGATATTCTGATATTTAGTAAGACTAAGGAAGAACATCTTGAGCATATTAGAAAAGTATTGTAGAGGTTGAAAGAGGAAAAGTTTCTAATTAATCTTAAAAAGTGTTCTTTTATGCAAGAGGAGATTGTGTATTTGGGATTTGTGATTTCAGCTAATGGTTTGAAGATGGATCCTAAGAAGGTTAAAGCAATTTTGGAATGGCCTACACCTGAGAATGTGGGTGAGGTAAGATCATTTCATGGTTTGGCTAGTTTTTATAGAAAGTTTGTAAAGAATTTTAGTGTTGTTTGTAATGCTATGACTAAAACAATGAGGGGAGATAAAAAGGAATTCAAGTGGACACATGGAGCTGATAAGACTTTGGAGACTTTGAAACAAAAGGTTGTTGAATTACCTGTATTGGCTTTGCCTGATTTCAACAAAATATTTCAAGCTAAATGTGATGCAAGTGGTAATGCAATAGGAGTTGTATTAAGTCAAGAAGGTAAGCCTATTGCTTTCTTTAGTGAAAAGTTGAATGATGCTAGAAAGAAGTATTCTATGAATGATCAAGAGTTTTATGCTATTGTTCAAGCATTGAAAAATTGGAGACATTATTTGATTCCTAAGGAGTTTGTATTATATACTGATCATAAAGCTTTGCAATACTTGGGAAGTCAACATAAATTGAATCAAAGACATATGAAGTGGGTTGAGTACTTATAGAATTTCATGTTTATGATCAAGCAAGAGAGTGGGGTTACTAATAGAGTTGCTGATGCATTAAGTAGAAGATGTTCTTTGTTGATTAAAATAAAGGTTGAAGTTCTTGTTTTTGATGAAATGAAAGAGTTGTATGATGTTGATCTTGATTTTTCTAAGGTGTGGAGAGAGTGTAGAGCACCAAATGTGATAGATCATATAAGTACACAAGATAAGTATTTCATTCAAGAAGGTATTTTGTTTAAAGGTATTCAGTTGTGTATTCCTAGAAGTTCTATGAGGTTGAATTTGATTAAGGAAAAGTATAGTGATGGATTGGTTGGACATTTTGGAATTGATAAGACATTGAATTTACTGAGAGAAAAATATTATTGGCCACAAATGTATAAGGATGTTCAAAAATTTGTAAAGAGTTGTGGAGTTTGTCAAGTTGCAAAAGGGGTGAGTCAAAATACTAGTTTGTATACACCTATTACTGTTCTTGAGAAAGCTTGGATTGACATCAGTATGGATTTTGTTCTTGGATTGCCTAAGACAGTGAAGGGGTATGATTCCATATTTGTTGTAGTGGAAAGATTTTCTAAGATGGCTCATTTCATACCATGTAAGAAGACATCAGATGTTAAGCATTTTGCTTAACTTTTCTTTAAAGAGATTGTGAGATTGCATGGATTACCAAGAAGTATTATTTCAGATAGAGATAGTAAGTTTGTTGGCTATTTTTGAAAGACTTTGTCAAAGAAGATGGGTACTGAATTGAAGTTTACTTCTACATTCCATCCATAGATAAATGGACAGATAGAGGTTTTGAATAGAAGCTTGGGTAATTTGTTAAGATGTTTAGTTGGGAATAAGCCAAGTAATTGGGAGATGGTATTAGTACAAGTTGAGTTTGTGTATAATAATTATGTGAATAGGAGTATAGGGAAGACACCTTTTGATATTGTTACTGGAATGCATCCTAGAGGCATATTAGATTTAAGAGATGTTGCTGGTGAAAAAAATAGAAGCATTGCAAGAGAAGAATTTGTTGAATTTATGGAGTCTTTGCATAAGGAAGTGAAGTTGAGGTTGGAACAAAGTAATCAAAAGTATAAGGAGAATGTTGATAAGTCTAGAAGACACCGTGATGTTCAAGTTGGTGATGAGGTGATGGTTCATCTGAAGAAAGGAAGATTCCTAGTTGGAACATATAGTAAGCTGAAGATAAAGAAATTTGGACCTTGTAAGATCTTGAAGAAGTTTGATAGTGGTAATGCTTATGAAGTTAAGTTACCTGATGACATGAATATATCTCCTATATTCAAGATCACTTATTTGTATAAGTATCATAAGTCAAATGCTGAAGTTGTTGTACCTAGTGATTATCCTAAGAAGTAGATTGAAGAGGTTGAACAAATACTAGATTAGAAAGTTGGTAAGAGCACAAGATAAAAAGATTACTATGAGTATTTAGTGAAGTGGAAGAATAGACCTATTGAAGATGCTACATGGAATTCTCAATCTGAGTTGCATACAACTCAGGTTGTGACATCTCAATGATTAAAGAGAATCATTTATGCCAACCCTAGTTGTCTAATGTAGGAGCATCCTAGGTTTCCTTGTAATCATGCACTTTTGTTCATTTTGCAATTTTTAGTTGATGTTGAATTGTCAGTTCCCAGTTCATGTCAAGTTGCTAGTTTCTAGCTCATGCCGAGTTGCTAGTTTCTAGTTCATGCCAAGTTGTCAGTTCCCAATTCATGCCAAGTTGCCAATTTCTAGTTCATGTTGAGTTGCCAATATCCAATTCATGTCGAGTTGCTAGTTTCAAGTTTCTATCGAGTTCCAATTGCTACTAAGTGCCAGTGCTACTAAGTTTTAGTTACTGTCAAGTGCCAGTTGCTACCGAGTTTTAGTTGTTGCTAAGTGCTAGTTGCTATCAAGTTTCCTTGTGTTTGCTAAGTTTTCTGTGTCTGGTTCTAGCTTGGGCCAACTCTACTCCCATTTAATTTTGGTATAGGTAGTTATATTTGCTAAAAGCTGATTTCTGGCACTCTATGTTCTAGAATGTTCTATAAGCCATTTTGACAAGTATATATAGAGTGCTTAGGCTTAGTTTTAGGTAGATTTTTAGGAAGTTGAAGAGAAAATAGGCATATGTGACTGAAAATGCAAATTTAAAGCTATATCATGGATCTGGAAGTTGTATTTTGTATCAGGCTGTAACAGAGAAGGCCTTATAGTTGGGCATGTATGTTGATTGTTTGATGAATCATTAAATGTTTTTTTCTCTTCTTCCTCCTTTGGTTGTTGTTCCTTGTGTTTTCTTCTATTGTGTTAACTCTTGCAGGGTGGTTTGGATAGTTGGGTGAGCCCTAGGCCCTAGTTATTCATCTTTTGCCTGTGTTAAGAGTGGATACCATCATATTCAAATTAGAGAAGGAGATGAGTGGAAGATTATCTTTAAGAAAAGAGAAGGATTGTATGAATGGTCAGTCGTGTCTTTTAGGCTAACCAATGCACCAAGCACTTTCATGATGCTCATAAATAAGGTATGGAAGAAGTTTTTGGGTAATTTTGTCATTATTTACCTGGATGATATTTTGATCTTTAGTAAGAAATTAGAGGATCATTTGATAGACATTCTTAAGGTGTTTGATAGGTTGAGGGAGGATAAGTTGTTGATAAATTGAAAAAGTGTAGTTTTGTGAAGAAGGAATTGGTGTACTTTGGATTTGTGGTATTAATAGAAGGTCTAAAAAGGGACCCTGAGAATGTGAAGGCTATCCTTGAATGGCCTACTCCAAGGAGTGCAATGAAGGTAAGATATTTTCATGGATTGGCTAATTTTGACAAAAACTTTATCAGAGGTTTTAGTTGTATTTTTGGACCCTTGATTGAAATAATAATAGGGGATAAAAAGAATTAAATTTGATTATAGGAGTAGATAAGAGCTTTAATTTGTTGAATTATAAATTTATAGAGCATCTTGTTTTAGTACTTCCAAATTTTAATAGGGTATTTCAAGTATATTGTGTTTCTAATTGTATTGCAATAGGAATTGTTTTGAGTTAGGAAGATAGACCTATTACTTATTTCAATGAGAAATTGAATGATGCCAAAAGGAAGTATTTTTTTTATGATCAAGAATTTTATGCTATAGTATAGGCATTAAATAAGTGGTGACACTATCTTCTCCCTAAAAGATTTGTTTTGTATATTAATCATCAAGATTTACAATATATGAATAGCCAAGGAAAATTGAATAAAAGACATTTAAATGGGTTGAGTTTTTGTAGAGTTATACTTTTTTTTTTAAACACAAGAGTGGGAAGTCTAACAGAGTTGCAGATGCTCTTAGTAGATGACAAGTTTTTCTGATTGAAATGCAGACTAAGGTGGTTGGGTTTAAGGAGCCCAAGAATTTGTATCCAGAGGATCCTAATTTTGGTGAGTCTTGGAAATTTTTTATAGAACCTATTACACTTGACAAGAAGAAGTGATTAAATTTCATAATCCAAGATGGTATTTATTCAAGGGAAGTTAGTTGTGCATTCCTAGAAGTTCCATGAGAAAATCTCATCAAGGAGAAGCATAATGGAGGATTGGCTAGACACTTTGCTAGACATAATACCATTGCTTTGGTTGGTAAGAATTATTATTTGCCACAATTGTTGCAAGATGTGAAGAAGTTTGCATAGAGTTGTAAAGTATGCCAGATGACAAAAGAAGTGAAGTAGAAAATGAGGTTGTATCAGCCATTTTGTGTACCTAAGAAATCATGGGAAGATGTCAGCATAGATTATGTTCTTGTTTTACCAAGGACATAGTAAGGGCATGATTCTATATTTGTGGTGGTTGACACATTTTTAAAGATGACACATTTCATTCCCTGCAAGAAGACTAGTGATGTTGTTTATGTGGTAGTGTTATTTTTTAGAGAAGTGCTGAGACTCCACGGTCTGCCAAAGAGAATTTTTTTTTATTGAGATATGAAGTTTACTGGGTATTTCTAGCGTTTATGAAAGAAACTAAAGACAAATTTGAAGTTCAACTCATTACACATCCAAAAACTAATTGACAAACTAAAGTTGTGAATCAGATTTTGGGGAATTTGTTGAGATTCTTGGTTGGAAATAAACCAAAAGGTTGGGATTTGATTTTACCATAGACAAAATTTGCATACAATAATTATGTTGACAAGAGTTGTAAATCACCATTCTAAATTGTATATGGGAGCAGTCCCATAAATACTTATGAATTGATGTAATTGGATAAAGGAGAGATATGTAGTGTTGAAGTAGAGGATTATGTTGAACATTTGAAGAACATCCATGAGGAGGCAAGGAAACACATTAAAAAGATGAATACACAATATAAGGAAAAGGTTATTGTGAAAAGGAGGTATAAGGAATTTCATATTGGTGTTGAAGTCATGATTCATTTGAGAAAGGAGATATTTCTAGAGGGTACGTATAATAAGCTAAAAATGAGGAAGTTTGGACCGTGCAAGATAGTGAAAATGCATAGTTCTAGAAATTCCTATGAAATAGAGTTGCCTATTGAATTGAACATTTCACTAGTGTTTAAAATTTTTAATTTGATTGAATATTATGATGGAGGTGATGGAAATGAAGTTATAGAAGCTCAATGGATTTTTTGGGCATCTACTTTAGAAACAAAGGAGATTGAGGAGATATTGGATAGTCATGTGGGAAGAAGTAGAAGGAATAAAACATATGAGGAGTATTTGATGAAATGGAAAGGGAGGCCAGTGGAGGATTCATCATGGTTAGCATAGGAGAATGTTGACCATCTTGGTTTCCCTCTGACTACCTAAGACGTGATAGGGCCACTTCTCAAACTACTTTGGGTGTCAGATGTAGGAGCATCTTGGGTGTAAGGGAAATCTTGCATCACCCAAAAATATTTGTATTTCTATTTTTCTAGATTTTGATATTTAATAAGGTTTATTCCTATACAAAGTTGTTATTTTTGCCTGAGCTTGCTAATTTTAGTAAGTTGGTATTATAAGCTTAGATTATTCTACTCTCATATGTGAAGGTTCATCTTAGGCATATCAATCTGCCAATTGAGTTTTATTATTATATCATATGTATTGGTGTCATTATTACATATTTTTTGTATGAGTTGTGGCAATCCAAACTTTAGGTCTAATGATGAAGGCCTAAATGACTCTGAAATGAGGTGACTAATGAGTGCTTGCATAATATAGCGGCTATAGATCACTACTAGATGATTCTAGAATGGGGTTATAATAGCCCATCGAGTCAACAATTTGCTAGTTATGGTCTCCAAAAGTGGATCTGTTTGAAAATATGATTTGTAATTATCTTGAGTCAATCACATGTAATAAAGTTTAATGAAATAATATAATATGAGGTTGGTCAACCTCAAGGGTTAGGGCTTAATGTCTAGAACCTTCTTGAGTAGTTAATAGTGCCTATATAAGGAAGGCACATAAGTTGTCCAAGACAATTTTGGGTGATAGTCATGGCTCTATCCTATAGAATATTGTAAGGAAGATGCCCATGTGCGTTTGCATATTATAATTCTGTACTTCCACATTCATGGTGATAAAAATAAGTCCATATTTTGTTGTCTCAATTTGTGTTGTTCTTTGTTTCTATTGTTTATTGTGGTATTAAGAGGAGCACCGTTCATCATCACCTAGCCAATTATTTATCTATGATACTATTTGATGTAGATCACACCTAAATAACCTTATCACATTGTCTAGATTTGTAGCCAAAAAATTCTTGAAAAATGATATATTTTAAATTCTAAAAGGAAAACCCTAACATAGTTTATTTGTTGAGTTCTATCAATCCCAAATCAAATAATATTCATACCTTACTAATTTATAACTCTATTAATTACAAGTATACTCATAATTGAATTATTCATTGTAGTTCATCTATGCCTTCTGTGATGCCCCACTAGGGAACCCAAGAGAAATTAACCTATAAAGATGCTAAGTTTGTTGAACAATTTTATTTTGGAAAGATTAAAACATTCAAGAGATAATAATAAGGAACCAATAACTCAAATATAAGTAAAGCAACACATTTACATTTCTCAAGGGTTCCACAATATTGAATCACATGCATAAGTTTTAATAAGTTCAAGTTTATTGTAAACAAGTGCAAGAGGTACATAATCATCCACTGCACATGTTGTAGGGTATTAAATCCTAAAAGAATATACATCATGATAGGATACATAATCTTGTTAGATCACAAAAATTGAAGTATAAAATATTAGAGTATGGACATACACCATAATAACTAGTTAAAAAGATTAGAACATCCACAACAAAGGTACATCCAACATCGATGTCCAACTATTTGACCTCAATGGTAAAAGAATCACTACTAGGAATCTAAGTGGCCCCACTCCCACTGTGCTAAGGAGATTATCTCAAGCCCCAAATGGATATCAACCCAAAAAGTCTCATCAAGAATCTAAGTCAAGGAATCTTGAAAGCAATCTATCTAAAAGGTACTAAGTACACAAGGTAAAATTTAATCCCAGAGGCAACAAGACATTTAGGATACCTAAATGCATATGGAAAAGTGTCATCACATGTGTCAACTATAAGGTAACCTTGGAAGTCTCTCATGACTTTGACCCCTTAGTGACTCTATATGGCATCAATATCCTTTATTATAGACAAGGCATACCAAAGAGGCAAGGTTGCAACCAAGCATCCTCCCTACTCCCATCCTAGCCTATACTAGCACTAAAGGCATGGGTGAGGTAAAAAACTAATTCTTGTTAATTCATTTTAATCCCATTAATGAGAATGTTATCACTTATTGAGACCACTTACAATGAGTTACCATGTCAACCTATTTAAGGCTTTGACCCCCATTGCAATCCACTTCCTAACATACACATAGATAACCTACGATAAGATCATATATATATGTATCTCATAAAATTACCATAATCACATTAGTTCTAGAAAAGAAATTGTAATCACAAATAGATCATAAATCTAAAACCTCATAGGTTACATCAAAAGCATCACAATACATGACCTTATATAAAGAATTGGATCTCATCATAGAAAACACATCAAAATATTCAAACTTGATACAAATCACTGGAAAGAAAAACTCAACTCCCCACCTCTGGTAACATTCCTATTTAGCTAACTATGAGGTTTTCCAAAACAACTATTAGTAGGTAAACACAACATCACAAAGGATATTTAAAACACATGTAGTTTTTAGCCATGTAGTTATTCCAATATCTTTTCCTAAAGTTTGATTTGAGTAGTAGTATGAGTTTTCATTTGCTAGAGTTCCTCAATAGATATAGTTTTCAAATTTTTGTTTGAACATAAAAAATAAGTTTCATTTCCTTAGTTTAAGCATCAATGTTATTTCCAATAACCCATGTCGTTAATAGAACACAGTGATAATCTACAAGGATAATTACTCAATTTAATCATCACATAAAACTTCATATTTAAAAATATTTAAAATCTAATTATAATAAAATAAATAATCATCATATTTAATATATATTAAATGTTGGAATCACTGCTATCATTACACCAAAAGCTTGAGCTTGCAATGAATGTCACAAGAGCCAAAGAAAAGGATCCATGGGAGGTGGTTAAGCACATGTCACAAATCCATAGATTGATGGTGAATGATACCTTCCTCTCAACAATCACCCCTTTAGCCTGACCCGAGGGATTTGAACACATAACCCAGTGCTCTGATACCACTTACAAGAATCACCACTTGTGTTACACCAAAATATCAAGCTTTCAATGAAAGTTGCAACAACCAGAGACAAGGATCCACAAGCGATGGTTAAGAACATGTCACAAATCCATCAGTCTATGTTGAATAGTACCTTCACCTAGAGGGGATGGGGGCACCAACCTCCCAACATTAAATTCAATTAATAATAACTAAACTTAATAGATCATGAAATTTTAAATAAATTTAAAAATATTAAATATCACTCTTTTAAATAATATTAAAACATTTAATAATAATAAAATTTTAAAGGAAAAAATTAATTAAATAATATTTTTTAGAAATATATATATATATATATATATATGCTCCCTACTACAATCGATGTATAATACAAATTACCATAGTAATATTTATTAGTGTGATATTTAATTATTATATATATATTTTTAAACTTTTCCCACAGTAAATCTAATAGAGAAAATACGATCAACCATTTGAATTTAATTTTATAAAAATATTTTCTCAGTTTTCAAACCCTATACATGAATTCATTTTCTAAATTTAATATTTTCAAATGAGGGTTTTAATATTTCTTTTTATGGATGTTTCAATAATGAAGAACAATCATTTCCCAAACAAGAGTTTCCAATTCTTCGAGAAGAATTATAGCAACAATATCAATGTAAATTCTCACAAATCTACCACAGTAAATTTCCATTGTTGTAGGAATGAAGAAGAGATAATTTTTTGAGAGATTTTCTAAAATGGATCTCTACAAAACCCTACCTCAATTTGATGCTAATAATCAAGTGATTCCTTGTGCTCACGAAATTCATGTCTCCAAAAGTCTATAGAGAAATTCCCACCTTTCAATTCTCATGTTGCTCCTACAAATTTGTATGTGCAGAAATGAGATGAGAATTAGTATTAAAGGCCTCAAACCCTAGTTAGGATTTCTATTTTCCAAATGACCTCTTATTTTATTAATTTTCTTATTATTTTAATTTCAATTAAATTTTTCATGCACACTTGGTGTCTTTTAATATATTTTATTTTATTTTATAATTTGCACTTGTTTTGTTCTAGCAAGATGCTTTTAAAGAATAATATTATTAGTTTAACTTTAAAAAATATTTAAATCTTATTATTTAAAAAGCAATTTTTAAATTAATAATTGTTAAAATTAAATAATTATAATTATGTCAACTTCAACTTTAGCAATTTTAATTGCTATTAATTCTAAGCTTAGACTTTGTAATCAAGTCTTTAATTTTAATCATTTTAATTAATTAATTCTTAATTAAATAAATAATATAATAAATTTTTCCTTCCTAAAAATTTCCATTAAATTATCTATCTAATTAATCCTCTTGGTCATCTAATTACACTTGTAGCCACTTGAAGTAGACCACATACTCAAAAGAAACTCAACAAACATGTCCAAAGCATTAAAAAAACTCAAGTCTTAAGTTCTCAAATTCACATCACCTTAATTTATTTAGAAGAGTGGAGACAATAGATACATCTCTTTTACCATAAGAAAAATAGGCTTAGGTTTAGGATTTGGACTTGAAAACTATCTCCCCTCTTTTACCATTGAGATACTAGGATAGGGCATTCTCATCTTGGCAATTTGGGGAAGTCAATGTTTGTTACCTACACACACACATATAAACTAAACATGAATAGTGGAGAGTGGTACATAGTACATAGGTCCTGACTCATAGGTGACTACATCTCCCTCCCTCAACCACATTAGATATGTTAATCAAGAGTAAAAGTATACATGTACACCATACACATGCAAGTATGGGGTAAGTAACCAAAATCTATATAAAACATCATCACAAATCTAACTACAATAATCATTATATCAAAGAATTTAAACATTGTCACATGAATAACCATGATTCACAATAACACATGAAATATCTCAATATGAAGTAGCTCATCAAATAAATAATCAAATCATGAAGATACTATCAATGCACCAGGTAACCAAGTACCACTAGATCACATAACATTACATGAAAATTGGCTTAAACTTGTGTTTAACAATATAACTAAAATAAAAATGGGGTAGAAACTACACCTTCTATACAATTTTTAATTTTCCCTTCTTCACTTTACAATTTCCTTGTGGAACTTCTCTTTTGTTCTTCTATTTTCTATGTATTCATTTACTTTTGTTCTTTCATCTGCATAATGCTTTCACTTATTCCACTTTATCTTCCCCCTTCAACCTTGATTGTATTTCTCTACTTAGAAAATTGAGTTCTCCTCTTCTCTATGTCAGATATGGAATTTACAAAGTGATCTACTTTGTATTGCTACTTTCCTTTATTATAGCATCTTTTCCTTTCATTTGCATTTCTAATCTTCTCATTCAAACAATCTTTATTTTTTGTGCTTTTTTTTTAAAAATTTGACACGGTTTATTCCTCCATGTTTCATATTCTTTATTTGTAACTACTATTATTTTCATTCCACTTATGCAAGCCTTTGGACAGTTCTAGGAATTTCTAAGATACATATTTTCCTTGCAGTCCTCTATTGTTGTCATTATTTGTAGACTCAAAAACATGCAAGTAATATCATGGACTATAAAAGGAGCTTTTTTTTTGTTCTTTTTCCCATCCCAATATGCCACACTTATTTCCTTTATTCTTTAAATTATAACTTTGTATGGTTTCTTTCTCAATGGAAAAAGGCCAAAATTCTATGTCCGTTCTTAGTTGGCAATCTACTTAATAAATTTTTGTTATGCCTTTATTTGGCATATGTTAAGGAGATGCTCTTAAATCACAAAGAAAATTTCTTCCCATGTTTCAAAATATGTAACATACTTATGAATCTATCATAATAGTGTTTGACTTGAAAGAATAAGAGTGATGAAAAGAACTAATCCTTGATTAAGCATTCAAGATGGTAATGCATTTTTAAAAAATGAATTATGATTTTATGTTCTCTCAACAAAAAATCATAAATAAGAATATTTATTAGGTTATATTTTAATTTAAAGTTAACTATGTGTGTGTGTGTATATATATATATATTCAACTTATTAATGAATAAATATTTATTAAAAAAATTAAAATTTTAAAATTAAAGATACCTTTAAAAAAAGTAAAAATTTCAGGGGTTGTTTTTATTATTACAACTTAAGAAACAAATGTCGATAGTTTTACAAAGGCGTTGGTAAGAATATTGATAATAATGTAACTTGGGAAGCTCTCTTAGTAGGCATCAAAGAAGCTTATGTGGTGGGCTATAAGAATTAGATAAAATGAGAATCTCAAGATTATTGTGAAGTTGTATGAAAGAAATAATGTTCTATGTAGAGTTTCAAAATGATCTTAAAGGATTTATATTAAATTAGATAGAAAATTTTGTAGTGGTGGAATCTCATTGCCTTAGAATAAAATTAAGTTGTGAATGATCATACAAATCAAGATCACTTCATGGCTATAGAAAGAAATGTTCTAGATGCATAAACATAATAAAAAATTTAAATATTAAGTTTGGAAAGTGTTATTGAGGATAAGACACACTAAGGGTTTACATGGGAATGGACAAAGATGTGAAAATTGTAATACACATCTAGTATACGAGGGATTGGTGGCTAAGGAAGAATGATAGAATTGGATAATTCATGGATTAAAGAGGAGTAGAGGTGTTGAAATTATGTGGAATGTAGGTATGATGAGATCATTTTGTAAAGAAAGGGGTGAATTTATGATAATGGAATCGAGATTAGTGTTATGGGATGGAACAATGGTTGTGGATAAAGGACTACTATGTGAAGGAACAATAACGAATGTAATTTTAAATGAAGAGGGAGAATTTTAGGCACCAAGAAATGAGCTGGATGAAGAAATATAAGCACCAAAACATGTAGACCTCTAACTCATGTGGCTTGTTGATAAACATGTAATAAATCACATTTCCTAAATATGTCAAATTCTCAATATTAATGAATATGTTCTTTAACATGAGCACCATGATCAAAATTGAATCCACTTTATTATCAACATGAGGATAAAAGAAAATATTAGTATCATTAGAGTGGTCCAATCCATAAAGGGGTTGTAGACAAGCCCCCACCAAAGAAATATTAGGGTCCCAAGTAGAGCTTGTGGCACAAATAAAGAAATGTATATTCTGTAACATAACAACATGAGATATCATAAATATATTGTTGACAGAAGAAATGAAATAACAATTGATAAATAAACGTGAATCCTAGTGGGAATGAAAATGTAAAATCCCATAAGTAATGAAGACATATATTATAAAGTAAAAGCTTAGGATGGTGTTAGATTTGACAAGTTTACCCAAAATGTAGAAAATATTTATTCTAGTTTAAACTATCTATGTTAATTATATACAAGTGCAATAAACATGTCATTAAGAAGTTTTGAAAATAATTATTTTTTAGGAAATTGAATATAAATGAAAGGAATACTTATTCCTTTGACTTATGATGAAGCATGACCATTGATGGTTCATAATTTTATTTTTAAATTGTCCTTCAACTCTAACACAACCTAAATCTTTGTGGGTCAATCTCATAGTTTCAAAACAAATTTGTATCGTATAAATTTCAAAGCTTAGTTTTCAATTTGGTTCAATGTAAGTTCTTATGGTCTAACTAGGGTTATTATTTCTTGTCTCTACTAATTTATAAGAACACAATTTTTTTTATATCTTAAAATATTAATTTGTATATTAAAAATAGACTAATATTAATATGTATAAGATCAAATTCAAAATAGACTAATACTAGTAGTTGTATGCTTTTGCGCTTGCAACAATAAGTCGATAGGTGCTTGATAATAAAATTATTTTTAAAAATATACTCTTATGTGAACAAATTAGATTATTAATAATGCTTAATTTAAATAATATAATATAATTTGCTAAAATATTTTAAATAGATTAATAAATATTAATTATTTAAATTCAATTTATCAAATATGATTAAAAAAATATTTAAAAAAATCTATGATGAATAATTAATAAGAGAAATACAAAATAATATGAAAAAATAATGACGTCTCTAACGAATATTCTATTAACTGAATAAATTATAGAAACCAAAATTCAATATTTAAAGAAAAAAAAAACTAATATAAAATAATAATTAAAAAACTAGAGTATAAATCAATTTAAAAAACAAAAAGTTAAATAAATAGAGATCATCACAAGTATTTTTTTGAAATAAATAAAAAAATAGAAAAAATAGTTAAAAGTGGAGATTTAAAATATAATCTTATGTGAACAAATTGGATTATTAATAATTTTTAATTTAAATAACATAATATTTACTAAAACATTTTAAATAGATTAATAAATATTATTTATTTAAACTCAATTTATCAAATATGAAAAAAATAAGCATTTAAAATAACTCCATCAAAAAATCTATTATGAAAAATAAATAAGACAAATACAAAAAAATAATATGAAAAAATAACAAACTAAATAAATTATAGAAACTAAAAAATAATATTTAAAGAAAAATTTAAACTAATTTAAATAATTTAAAAACTAAAATCTAAATAAATTTCAAAAATCAAAAGTCAAATAAATAGAGATCACAACATGAGCTAATATGGAGATCACAAGTAATTATTATTTTTAAATAAATAGAAAAATAAAAACAATAGTGAAAAGTGGAGATGACAACTAATAAATATCAAAACAAGAGTTAAAGTGGAGTGAGATAAAAACTGGTTGGTAAATAATTAATGGGAAGGATTTACAATTTTCTGGCCAACTCACAACTTTTTCGGTCAACTGACAACTTTTCTGTCAAACTATCAGCTAAATTAATCATAATAATATTACTAATTATATTTTAGAAATTATGAATTCACCCTCTGCAACTTCTTTTTCCATGAAATACATGAATCGTAAAAAAAAACTCTAATTTAAATACTCATATTGGTATAAGTAAATTGAAAAGATCAGATGAAAATCATAAATTGACAAGCTGGGATTTTTACTTTTGGCTAGTTTTGAGCCCATTATACTCTGCTTAGAGAGAGATTTTCCATGGCATAAATTGACAAGCTGGGATTTTTATTTTTGGCTAGTTTTGAGCCCATTACACTTTGCTTAGAGAGAGATTTTCCATGACTATAAAATATAGATTGAAAAGCCTAATTTAGTTTTGAGTTTACCAATGAAAAGTTAGGTTTGCTTTGCTATTTTTAAAGGTGCCCATATTTTATAACCCAATAGTTTTTAGTGGTTTTTTTTCCTTCCTTTGATATTGAAAGTTGTAAGATTTGAGATTTTCTTTAATGGAGTTGATAATACAACAAAAATGGTTCATAAAATTAAAATACTTTATAACCACAACATAAAATATATGACTATGGATGAGCTTTTAATAGGTTGTGTTTTGACTATAATTATTATTTATTTACAAAAAAAAAGAATAAAATTTCAGTGAATTATAACATAACATAAACTATAATATAAAAATGAAATGTTAATTTAAAAGTCTTTTGAAATAATGAGAAAAGGTTCAAAACATATGGACATTTTTTTTTATATGAAATAAATTTGTCAATGTTTCTGAAGCCATAAGATAGTATAGCATGTCATCCCAAGATCTCTCTTTAACTCACATTTAGCTTCACATTTTACATAACTTCGAACTAGACAATTTTTTTATTGAGAAAATAGTTTTAAAAAATCATATATTCAATGATGTATTAATTTCTAGGTTAGAACATTTTTAGCTAATAGTGTTTTAATTACAATGATTTGCACCTAAATCTCTAGTGATTTAAAAGTACCAGCTAAAGATTTGTGCATTTAATGAGATATTGAAATCTTTGGATTTTGTTAGAGTGTAATGTGATCAGTAGCTCCACATTGATTGAAGTAATTATACCAATTGTATAGTTTTATTATCTCTAATCGGAGACTAACATCTTAATAGTCAAGCCTCTTACTCCTATCCAATTTGATCCACATCGCCTCCCCTCATTATATCCCCATCTTGAGATCAAAATTTCCCCTTTAATTGATATACATGTCTCTTCTAAGCCCTCCTTCCATCAAATTTGTTAGAGAAGGCCATGCAAGATTGTTAAATAACAAGCACCATGAAACTTTACTCCATAATCTCTCAAATAAGTCTACTCACCTTCTTCAAAAATTACACAACCGAAATGAACGATTAACCACCCCTTGAAATCCTCACTAAATATATATGCATGCATTGGCTATTTGAAGAACTCATGCTTTGGCAAGATACATTTTCCTGGTTGGATATATACATGGTGCGAAGTGAAAACTAAAGAGATGCACAAATTTATTGTTGTTTGTCAATCAATAGATTTATTGGAAATACTCACTACAATTATAATTTTTACATAGTAATAGTGTCAAACACCTACCACTCCATCTATATTTTCATCCTCCACATGGAAATTCTTCAATGATCATGTTCATTTATAAGGATTTCATTTTTAGTAATTTAGCCTAGAAAAAGCACCATTTAGTTCTAATATAAAATAAAGAATTTTAAAAATATAAAAAGAATTGTAAGATCTATTTATGATATCAAAAAAAGAGTTTAAAAATTATAAGAAGATATTTGTCATAGTAGAAGTTATTAACATTTAAATTTAAAAGACTAATGGAGTTACTAAAGGAAGACATGGGAAGAACGGTAGAGGACTATCTTGATTAGGGGAGGAAGTGGAGTAAATTATATGAAGCTATACTCCAAGGAGGATATTCAGCTTCTTAAGGAGTTAGAAGAGCTAATAAGAGCACAAAGACCCCCAATTCTAATCCAAGGGGATACTAGAGTTTGGAACTTAACTTTGAGTGATAACTTTATAGTCAAATCGGCTTACAAGCACCTCTTTAACAAGGACCTCTATCCACCATCATGGAGTAATGTTTGGATTAGTAACCTTCTCCTTAATATTAATTTCTTATGGTGGACGGTTCAGCATGGAATTTTTTTAACTATAGACAATCTAAAAAGAAGGGGTTTTTATATAACAAACCGATGCTACCTTTGCAAGGAAAAGGAGGAGAATATTTATCACCTATTCCTTGAGTGCTATTATGCCTTAAGGTTATGAGCTATGGTGTGGGAGAGTTTTGGTCTGAATTAGGTTATGAAAAATAATGTATGTCAATTCATGGAGAACTAGTGTTGTCCCTTCTACCACCCAAAATTGGTCTTTCTATGGAAAATTGTTTTGCCATATATTTGTTGGCATATATCGAAAGAAAGAAATAAAAAAATATTTCGGGAGGAGGAAAAACCAATGGAGGTGGTTTTTGAAATAATGGAGAAATTGCTGAGGGAAAATATTAGGGTTGCCAAATGTAAGATACCAAAGGAAGAATCGAGTAGGCAAGAAGGTCAAATTGCTGAAAGATGGGGTTTTCATGAGGGTTTATACCTTTTTGATAACTCAAAAATGTTAAGGAGACAACAAACGAGATGGAAACCACCCACACTTACTCAATTCAAACTAAATTTCGATGGTGCCGCTAGAGGAGGTATATGAGCAATGGGTGGAGTGTTGCGGGATGGGAATAGTGATGCTCTATTAGTCTACACTAGGAAGGTGGGGAATGGAAGTAATAATTTGGCTGAGGCAATGGCTTTGCTTTGGGGGCTTCAATTGATTAGAGAAATGCAACTTAAGGAAATAACTGTAGCTCGGGGGACTCCAAATTAATTATTGATTTGGTTTATGGAGTATCACAACCAAGATGGAATATTTGGACTATCATTATGGAAATTAGGCATATTCTAGAAGGGAAGGAAAGTGTCCAATTGTAGCACATCTATAGGGAAGGAAATAGGATGGCCGATGCGACGACTACCATGGGGTTTAAATTAACGAAAGTCACGTGTTCGAGAAATATGGAAAACCTAAACGAGGATATTAAGTCCTTGGTATGCAAGGAAAGAGGGGGGAGTGTCATGTAATTATGGCTATTAAATTTAAGACTGAAGCCAAATTTGGCAATCTTTTCCTTGGAGAGTCAAAACACACTAAATTTAATAAAGGTTTTAGGGAAATGAGGTGAAGATGTGATCGTACTAATGGAAAAATGAATGAATGAAATTTAAGAAGAGTGTCATTTCACCATTATGGTAACACATTGCAAGATTCAAACAACTTCCCATTTGAAAGTACAAAGGATATCATTATTTAGATTGTTAGAGATTTTTTGGGTGTTAAACTTAGGATGTTAAACAAGCACAATTCCCATAATGAATTTGCATGGGATTTTGAAGTTTATCAAGCTTGGGCTTGTATAACCTTTTTGTTCATAGTTGAGAGACTCAAGGTTGATAGTATTCACAATGTTTTCACAGACAAGGAGGTTCAGATGCACATCACTGAGGTGGGGAAATTGAAAATTGGTAGGAAAGATATGGGTGGAGATTTGAATAGGCTAGAGCCCATGAAAATTGAGAACTTCAAAGATAGGATGGCTACTTGATTTCTGTTAAAGGAGGGGGGTTTTTTTCCTTACATGTAATCACTGGTGGGGTATGACGAGAATTGTGGCCTCCAGTTCATTAATGGGTGGAACGACCACAAGGTAACCATTAATGGAATCACATTTCAAGTTAATGAGGAAGTAATTGCCATGGCTATTGGTCTTTCAATGAAGGGGAAAAAATGGAGAAAGGTCGCTAAAATCCTTGACAAGGCTAGCATGAGAATTTTTTTTGCGGAGAATGAGGAACTAGTGCACTGTAGAGGAGGATTTAAGAGGGATAAGTTGCCAGCTCCATGGGATTATGTTTTCCTGGTTCTCATGAAATACCTCATGCTGGAGGGCAGGTTTGGTATTTACTACTAATACCATTTTCCCTTATTGAATCATTTTAGAAATAGGGATTTTATTTCTATCCTATTTTTTTCTACATCATTCTCTAGAGGATATGGTCAGTGATGTTAGGGAAAAGAGGAATAAGGGGCTTAACTTCACCATTATCCACCAAGGCCTAATCTTTCACCTATACCAATTCCATCTTTCCTTTTACCCCCCTAGGGTGGTGGTGGTTGATAACCAATGCCATCGACAAAATTCACCTCCGAGTACCAACCCTAGTACAAAAATTCATACCTCGCGACCCTCCCCTAGTCGTGAAAATAAGAAAAAGGAGAAACCTAATGCAGTTGTGGAACAAAAGGGTAGACAAAAGATTAAAGTGGAAAAACCAATGGAGGTGGAAGAGGAGGGCTCAAAGGAGGAGGCTAGAAGAAAGGGTAGAAGGAGATCAAGAAGAATTGCCCAATCCCAAGCAAGGTGCAAGCAAAAATCTAACAGATTCAAGGTTGAGGAGGTGGAAGAGGAGAGATTAGAAAATAATGAAGAGGAGAGAGAGGAGGAGGATAACTCTAATTCTAAGAGAGAAAACGGGAAGGGGGAGGTAGACAAAAGTGTGAACATTGAGGAAACATTGTTACCATGGAGACTACCCATGTTTCAGCCAGCTTCATCCTACAACCCATTACTTTCTGTGAAGATAGTAGTAAAGTGGACACCTTTCCCATTACCATTTCCTCCATGGTCAAGGAAAAATCTAAGGTTTTTACTAACCCTAGAGTTTTGCAAGTCGATAACCAGGTGGAAAAAGCTAAAAAGGAAGTTAAAAAAGTGAGAACAAAAAATAAGGAGGAGACCAAGGAGCAATTGGAGGTGTATGCCAAATTGGACGAGAGGGTTAAATTTTTAGAAGAAGGGTTTGCCACCTTCTCTAAATTTGCTCTTAAGGTCACTCACGATGTTGCCGCCACCCTCCAACTGCAGGTACTAGAGAAAGAAGAAGCAAGAATGGACATGGAGGATCATAAGCTTCTTTTTAAATTCCTTGCTAATGACTGGGCCCAGGTTCTTCTGGTTAGGAAGGGAAAGGAAAAAATTGATAATTAAGTTTTTTAGTTTGAAGAGATCCTTGAATCCAATTTGTTTTATGTTATTTTGTTGTTACTTGTTTTGCTAGTATTCAGTTGTTGCCTAGACTTGGGTTGGCCTAGTTGTGCCAACAATTTATATGACGAACTTAAGTAGTGTAGACTTCTACTATAGTTTAGTTGTTTATGTTCATAGTAGTATGCTGGTTAGTTACTTGCATAGTATTTTTGTTGCTAAGTTGAACTTTAGTATGTTTTTACTTCAGTAGTGTTTACTATTGGTCTATGCTAGTGATATGCTGGTTACCAACATTTTGGTTGTAAGGGTCGACCTCCTTGTTTCTGGTTTCTTTTAATTTCAAAAACATTTAAACTCATTAATTTAATTTCTTGACCATGTGAGTTTTGATGGCAAAGGTCATATTTATGCTACCCTACACTATTGATAGTAAGGGTTGTATTTTGTTGCTCTACACTATTGCTTCCCTAAGGTTTACTATTGCCAGCAAAGGTCATATTTATGCTACCTTATAATATTGATAATAAGGGTTGTATTTTGGCTAATCTACACTATTGCTTCCCCAAAGTTCACTATTGATAGCAAAGGTCATATTTATGCTACCCTACACTATTGCTTCTAGGAGGTTGTAGCCATTTATTCAAAAGGGGTAGTTGACATATTATTCTATAATGCAACAAAAAATCAAAGATTTATATTCTCAATAACTTCATACAACTATCAACTCTACCTTGTACCAATTTGGGTGAAAGCGCCAATAGATATTATATCTATTAGATATTCAAATTTCCTTAGCATGTACATTATTTATTTTTTACTGCTTTATAATTCTCCCAATTTTTGAATCTCCCTATGAGAGGGAGCTCCTAAATTTGAATGATAGACCCTAAATAGTCAAATATTTGAACCCTTACAGGAAATGCCAAAAACATGTCCATAGATCTATATGACTTTCCTTTTACCTTTACTTGCTGAACATGACAAAAACTACGAGAATCAAGAATAGATCGTACAAGGATTTTATCAATGATTTTAGTTTTTCAATGTAAACAATTTGAGCATATTTTAATTTTTTCCTTTTAAATTTCTAAGTTTTTATGTCAAAAAATATGACGTGTCTATTTATATATCTTTAAACTTTGGAATGTTAATTTTTTATTTCAAATTAATTGTTTAGTTTATAAATTAATTTCAATATTTATGTAACCTAGAATATTAAATCAGTATTTAGTAAAAAAAATGTTAATGTCAAAATTGGTTCAATTGTATGGTATTTAAGACTTTATTCAAGTAACTCTAGAAATACAATCTAATAATAATGTGATATAAATAGTAAAAATCACACCTTAACTAGATGTTTTGACTAAATGCTCGCTTAAATTGATTATTTATTTGAAAAGTATAACATAAGTCTAAAATTATAAATAATAAGTGCCACATAGTGACTTGTGTAAGTAATAGTTTAATTAAATAGAGTAATATATTAATTTTAATAATTATAATATAGAATCACTTAATTTGATTGGAATGATAATATTTAATATATATTAATTAATAATTTAATATCTTTAATAAAAATCTAGTTTTGAATTTAATAAGATTAAAACAATTATCAATCTATTTTTTAAAATTATTTTATACTGAAATATTGTAAAAACAACATACTTTTGATATAAAAAATATTTATAATTAAAAATAGTATCTAATTAAGTTATTATAGCTTAATTATATTTATGTATTAACATTTTTATTTTATCTTATTTTATTAAAAAATTATTATATTTCTTATTTATGCATCAAGAATATTGCCTCGTAATAGAGGTAGTGATTCTAGTAATCCTATGGGTGTAAACTCACCGGGTTCGTTGGAGACACTGAACCATTCACTGCAATTGGTATCTGTCAATGTCTCCTTCACAACAGCATAATTTGCCCAAATCTTCTAGATGTAAAACTTCACAACAACCTCCTCCTGATGCTCTGTTCACCTCATCATAAGCCATTTCTTGGTTGTGAGATAAGGCAATTTTTTTATCTTCTCCTTTGCCAATTCAAGATACTCAGTGCCATCGTTTTGAGGGCATTGTCTGATGAGGGTATAATAAATACTGCAAAGTTATCTGTACTTCTAGGAGATGTTTTAGCTTCAGGTTCTTGCCATTCCCGCAGTTAGGTAACGTATCATCTCTTGTGTTTATCATGTAATACTTAGATTAGGTGATTTACGAAGACTGTATATTTGTGGATGATGGAAGCAGAGGATTGGCTCGGCTGGTCCCCAGTATGCAGTCGCTAGTTTACAGACCCAACAAATATTATCTGTCCCTGCAAATTTATTATACCAATTCATTAGCATTTATTACCCTTTGCTATGGTTGGTTTTAGCTTGTTTATGAGCATCTGTTAGATATTAGACCTTGTATATTTTGCTTATATTTTAATATGAATTCATCTATCTCAGCTTCAGCCTCTTATATATCAAAGAAATAATTATAATTAATTATTTGATGTTTTCCCTATGTATTATTAAGAGCACCTTCTAATTATATCTCACCTTTAGGTGAGAATAATTATGCTTCAGAATTGTTTTCTATTATTGGAGCTTCATTAAATTTATTGATATAAATTTATTTCTGCAAAAGTGCCCATAATAATGTGTTGCCTACCATGATATATATCATCAAACTGTCCCAGTCTGAAATGACTGCATTGAATCATCTTGCAAAAGTCACAGTGCAGTCCAGTTGGTAAAATTCAGTTAGATTCCAAGGTTTGCCATACTACAGAACTTTTTAATGAGATAGAAACTCAATGGCTGAAAAACAAATTGAACATAGTATATAAGATTAGGGCGAAGGGCACCTTGTTGCAGTAAACTCAATGAATTCAGTATATAAGATTAGGGCGAAGAGCACCTGATTGCTGTAAACTCAATTATTTTCATAAAATCCATGTTAAAGTCTAAGTTGCCGATTTGGGTTCGTGGGTTCGGGCAATTTTTTTTCCCCGTTTGGGTTCGTGGGTGGGTTCGTGAGTACACACACACACAATAGAAACATGCATAGTTGCAAAATTAAGTCATTTCACAATATGAACAATTGTTGCTTTATCATTGATCAATGCTAAATGTCAACGATAAACATTAAATACTTGCTATCTTCATGATTCTAAAGAAAATTATACATTGAATTACTAAATTGCAAAACATAATCAAATAATACATTGAATTACTAAATTGCAAAACAAAGACTAGTTCATCAAATGATAAAGTTTGAAACATGATGATAGATGACAAGTGTTTAGTAGTTTATCAATAATCATAGTATCAAATGCCCTTCAAGGGTCAACTGGATCATCATAAAATGAGGAATCAATGGCTTCATCCCCAACTGCAACTATATCTCAATCCTCATCACTGGAACCCAAATTGGTTCCACTAGTCCCATATGCTGCTATATCATCATCTTCCTTCTCAACATAAGAGATTAGATGAGTGAAATGCTTTTTATTAAGTTCTTTTTAGAGTTACATAAGAAAACAATTAAAAAAATACACTCTTTAAAGTTGTTTTAGCCTCGGGTTCTCTGTGGATTCGTCCAGGTTCACTCCAGCAAGGACCTGGACAAACCCATAGTCCAAACTAAGGACCTTGTTTGGACCCGCAATGAATCCAAACCCGAATCCGAGCCACAGGGGACGAATCTGGCTTCTTAGATGTAAACCCATGCTTATATTTGGAAGCTTCAAATCCCTTGCTTTTGTTTGGACCAAGACTTTTTCAATATTTATGGCATTTTATGTTTTGGTACCTTTGGAAGTTTGGAATCTGTCATGGTCTCAGATTCAGATTCAGATTCCTTCAGTTTGGAATTGATGTTGATATTTTTAGTGTTCGAGCTTTATGGTCTTTAATTTTATCAATGCATTCTATTATCCACTTACTCTATTTGCATTTAGCATTAATCGCTTTTAGTTTTCCGCATTTGAATTTTTGTTTTGTTATCTACTGAATTTGTCTACATTTCAAATTCGATTCCACTATTTTCAATTTTATGCATTCTAATATCTATTAAACGTCTCCAATTCATCTTTGTTGCTTTCAATTGTTTTGAGTGTCGTTAGCTTCACTATTGTTTTGGTGTGTTTCTTTGGATCTCTATTTCTTTGTTAAACAATGGGTTCTCCTTTATCTTCAACCAACCTTATGCATAACACTATGTTTGTGTAATGCCCCGCCAAGGGATCCAAAGAAATTCACTAAGTCTATCAAACAATTTTTTTTTTTACATGAAAGATAAACCATTCATAACATTTACATGATAGCGGAAGCAATAGCAACATCCAACTAAAAGTAAACATAACATAATAGATTACATCCTTTAAAATCCCTTAACGTTGAATCACACCTAAATTAATCATTCATCTAAGTATACTAAAAGTATACTAACTCAAAGGTTCCATCACACAAAATCGACATCTAATTCCCAGAGGCACAACAATGACATGTAGGAAACCTGCTCTGCAAGCAAGAAAGTGTCATCACATTTATCACGTACAAGTTACCCTGGTAGTTAGCTAAACTCCATGGGTCCATACTAATCTCATGCGGCCACTAGTATCCTCTCATACTGACGAGGCATACTACGGAATGCAAGGTCGCAACCATGCATTCTCACTACTCCCATCATAGCTTGTACAAGCACTCAAGGCATGGGCGAGAACCAAAACAATTATCTTTTTAGGTTCATTTAATCCCCATTTAGTGTGTAAATGTTATCACTTATTAACCAAACTTACAATGAGTTACCCTGGCAGCCACTTAAGGCCCCGGCCCCCATTGCAAGCCACTTATCGACACTACAAGTAGATAACCTACCCTAAGCTCATGGAATCATAAAATCACCATAGTCCTATACAAGAGACTATAAAGAAAATCCAAAAGATAATCCATAAAAAGAATCATCAAATATCCACAATAAGAATCATCAAATCACCAAGATAAGAATCATCAAATCTCCATGAGCATCTAGAAAAGCATCCATAGAAAATCATGACCACAACAGTTCTCTATTGGCAACTGAAGGCATCACTGATAATCATAAGTATCCATTGGTTATCAATAACCAAAATACATCTCAAAATAAATCACCATATCCATTGGTTCTCAACAAGCAACCAAGAATATCCCAAAATCATACTAATCGAAGACTCCAAAATGGTTGAGTCAAAACATGTCACAACATGACATCATCAAGAAATAAATCAATATTACAGTCCCATCATGGCGACTGGAAAGTAATCCAAGGATAACTTATCGATGACTCAAAAATGATTAGCTCAAGTGTCTCATACACATACATCTCAGCTTCACACGTGAAGACTGATGAACAATAGCAATCAATAAATACAAACATTTCATAGAGCATACGATCACATTACCATGGTTGGGTTTATAAAGATCAAGACCAAATGAGATCAACATGCCATCACATCTCATATCCCCCGAGCCTCTAGTAACAACCTAGGACTGGTCAATGCTAGTGTCATATATCATATATCATATTGATGTAGGAGCATCCTGGGTGTAAGGGAAATCTTGCATCATCCAAAAATATTTTCTTTTCAGTCTTTTCTATTTTAACAAGGACTAGTAGACAAGGTTGTTACTATTTCTGGGAGCTTGCTATTTTTAGTAATTTTGTCACATGAGCTCAAAATGTTCTCATTTTCTACAAGAAGGTTCATTTTAGAGTTGCAAGCCTACCATAAAAATCTCAGTGCTCAAGCATTAGTATCGAAGAAGTTATTGCAGATTTTCAGTGGAATCATTTGTAAAAAAAATCTTTAGGCTCACCATTGGAGGCCTTAGAGTGCCCGAATGAGGTCCAAAAATTGAAGGAAGAGCGCTAGCACAACTCCAAGTCTATAGATCAGGAGCTAGTGTTTCCAAAAAGTGGTTATAATAGCCAGTCAGAGCAATAGTTCGTGAGTTATGGCCTTTCAAAGTTGGCCTACCAAAATTTCTAAAATAATTTGTCAAAGATGTATTTGGCTGACTCTATATGTATTGTTAGGGTCTATCAGCCTTGGGTATTAAGTTTGAGCATCTAGAACCTTCCCGAGCATCATAAAACTACTTATTTAAGAAAGTCCTAGGTGATAGTTCGCAGCTTGTCTTGCAAATTATTGTACTAAGAGTGCCCATGTGGGTTAGAATATTGTACTTGTGATTTCTGTAATACCACATTTGTGGTGCAAATAAGAAGTCCATATTTAGTTCTCGCATTTGTTGTTATTTCTTTGTTTTTGAGTTTATGGTATTAAGGGGAGCATCCTTCGTCAAATGGTATTAGAGCATGAGTTCTTGAGTGTGTGGATAGATCGTCGATTGTGAGGTAGTTTTCACTAGGGTTTTTAGTGAAAGTGCAAAAATGCCTCTGCAAAGAGAGCATGGTGGATGAGTTGTAGGTGTTACACTTGAAGTTTTTTGGGCCCTCCAAAGGCAAATGCAAGCATTAGAAGAACAAATGTGAAGAGGAATAAATCTTGATGTAAGAGATGAAAGAAAGGATGAGGATGAAGTAGAAGAATATGTTAGAGTGGAGGCAGTTCTAAACCCAGAGGAAGAGAGGATTTTTAGGGCCATCTCCAAGATTAGAAAAAGACTTAAGTTTAAAGTTCTCACATTTTCAAAAAATCTTAATCTAGAGGAGCTGATCAATTGGATCAATGAACTGAAGGAGTACTTTGAATATGAAGATATTGAAGATCCTAATAGGGTCAAGTTTGTGAAGGAAAAACAAAAGGGACATGTGAAGATCTAGTGGCAGGAGGTTCAGTTGGAGAAAAATAGAAAGGGAAAGGAAAAAATCACCAGATGAGAATGGATGGTAACTAAACTGAAGCAATAATTCATTCTCATGGATTATGAGCTTGATCTTTTGAAGAAAATGCAAGGGTTGAAGCAAGTGGGAAAAATCTATTCAAGAGTATACCAAAGAATTCTACCGAGTTCTCATTAGAACCGGCCATGCAGAAGCTGATAAGGAGAAAGTCATATGTTATCTTAATGGGTTAAGGCCAAGCATTCAGGATGAGCTGAGTCTAGTTCGAATGAATAGTATTGAGGAGGCATACTAGTATAATTAGAACAATAGAGATCAGAGAGGAAGAAGTAGAGGATAAGTATCTGGAAGAGGAGGCTTCTGTGGAAAATGTTTTCACTGTGGGCAAGAAGGACATAGAGAATTTGATTGTACCCAATGCCAAGGAAGGATAGATTGAAGAACAAAAGGCCAGGCTAGAGTTTCATATGTTGATGAAGATGCCAGATCTTCACATTCTGAAGATGTTGAAAGAGGAGAAGTCCTAGTTAATCGAAGAGTCTTGCTAAGTGGTGAGAATGAACCTGAACAAAGAAGGAGCTTATTTCACACAAGGTGCAAATGTGAAGATAAGTGTTGTGATATGATCATTGATGGTGGAAGTACTAACAATTTGGTGTTAGAAATGATGGTCACCAAGTTGAAGCTAAAGAGGTAGAAACACCCACATCCATACCATATTGCTTGGGTGAAAGATGACCACAAGGTCATGGTCAATGAGCAGTGCTTAGTGAAGTTCAAGATTGGAAGCTACTAGGATGAGGTGTTATGTGTTATCATACCTATAGACATATGTCATATGTTGTTGGGTAGGTTGTGGCAGTTTGATAGGCATGTTGTACATGATGGGAAAGCAAATACCTACACTCTAACTAAGGATAGAGTGAAACATAAGTTGAAGACATTGAAGGATAAAGAAGAAAAGGTATGTAGTACTGCCAAAATATATTTTATTGATGGAAAAGAGTTTCTTAGAGGTATGAAGCATGAGCATATGTGTTTTTCTATAATTCCTAAAAATAATTAAGAAGAAGTAGAGGAGGTACCTACAGAAATTGCAAATATGTTTGGAGAGTTTTCTAATATTGTATCAAATAATGTACCTAATGGATTGCCCCCATTGAGGAAGATCTGTCACCAGATGGAATTGGTTCCAGGAACTAGTTTTCCAAACAAGGTAGTGCACAGAATGACAATAGTGGAAAGTGAAGAGTTGAACAAGCAAGTTTGTGAGTTGCTATAGAAGGGGTTGATTCAAGAGAGTCTAAGTCCATGTGTTGTACCAGCAATGTTAGCACCAAAGAAGAATGGATAATGGAGGATGTGCACATATTCTTGTGCTATCAACAAGATCACAATCAAGTATAGATTTATTTTTCCGAGGATGGATGATATTATGGACTATTTGAGTGAAGCTGAGTATTTCACAAAGATAGATCTAAAGAGTGGGTACCATCATATTTGTATCAGAGAAGGTGATGAGTGGAAGACTACTTTCAAGAGAAGGGGAGGACTGTATGAGTGGTTAGTCATGCCTTTTGAGTTAACCAATGCACCGAGCACTTTCATGAGGCTCGTGAATGAGCTATTAAAGGAGTTTCTGGGAAATTTTTTCATTGTTTACCTAGATGATATATTGATCTTTAGTAAGACATTGGAGGACCATTTGATTCATATTCAAAAGGTGTTTGATAAGTTGAGGGAAGAAAAGTTGTTGATAAACTTGAAGAAGTACAGTTTTGTAAAGGAGTTGGTGTACCTGGGATTTGTAGTCTTAGGAGAAGGTTTAAAAATAGACCCAGAGAAAGTGAAGGCTATCCTTAAATGGCCTACTCTAAGGAGTGTGATAGAGGTGAGATCTTTTCATGGATTGGCTACATTTTGCAAAAATTTCAGAAGAAGTTTTAGCAGTATTTGTGGACCCTTGACCGAAACAATGAGAGGGGATGGGGAAGAGTTTAAGTGGACTGCAAGAGCATATAAGAGTTTGAATCTGTTGAAATAGAAAGTTACTAAGCAACCTATTTTAGCACTTCATAATTTTAACAAGGTGTTTCAAGTAGATTTTGATGCTAGTGGTACTACAATAGGAGCTCTTTTGAGCCAAGAAGGTAGACTTGTTGCTTATTTTAGTGAGAAATTGAATGATGCAAAGAGAAAATATTATTTTTATGATCAAGAATTTTATGCTATGGTTCAAGCATTGAAGAAGTGGAGACATTATCTTCTTCCTAAGGATTTTTTTGTATACAAATCACCAAGCTTTGCAATATTTGAATAGTCAAGGAAAATTGAACCAAAGGCATTTAAAGTGGGTTAAGTTTTAGTAGAGTTATGGGAAGTCTAACAAAGTTGTAGATGCTCTTAGTAGAAAACAACTTTTGCTGATAGAAATGTAGATAGAGGTGGTTGGGTTCAAGGAACTCAGTACATTGTATTTAAATGATCCTAATTTTGGTGAAGTGTTGAAGGCTTGTACAAAAACTATTACACTTGACAAGAAAAAGTGGTTGGATTTCATGATCTAGGATAATATGTTGTTCAAAGGAATCCAGTTTTGCACTCCCAGAAGTTTAATGAAAGAGAATCGCATCAAGGAGAAGGATAGTGAAGGATTGGTTGGACATTTTGGTTATAGATAAAACCATAGCTTTGGTTGCTAAAAATTATTATTGGCCATAGATACAGCAAGAAGTGATGAAGTTTGTCCAATGTTGTAGAGTATGTCAAATGGTGAAGGGAGTGAAGTAGAATATAGGGTTGTATCAGCCATTACCTATAACAAAGAAGTCGTGGGAGGATGTCAGCATGGATTTTATTCTTGGATTATCGAGGAAATAGTGCGGGCATGATTCTATTTTTTTCGTGGTTGACAAGTTTTCAAAGATGGTACATTTTATTCCTTGCAAGAAAACTAGTGATGTTGTTCATGTAGCAGAGTTGTTTTTTAGAGAAGTGGTGAGACTACATGGTCTACCAAAGAGTATAGTTTCAGATTGAGATACCAAATTTGTTGGGTATTTTTGGCATATATTGTGGAAGAAGTTGAAGATAGATTTGAAGTTCAATTTATCACATCATCCACAGACTGATGGATAGACAGAAGCTATGAATTGCAGCTTGGGAAACTTACTGAGATGCTTGGTTGGAGATAAACCAAAAGGATGGGATATGATTTTGCCACAGGAAGAATTTGCATATAATAATTCTATCAACAGGTTTATTGGTAAATCACCATTTTAGATTATATATGGGAGTAGTCCCAATAATGCTTCTAAATTGAGGCGGTTGGATAAAGGAGAGATAAGTAATGCTAAAGCAGAAAATTTTGCTGAACATTTGAAGAACATCCATGAGAAGGTGAGGAAGCACATCTTAAACATGAATACACATTATAAGGCTAAAGAAAATGTGAAAAGAAGATATAAGGAATTTCATATTGGACAAGAAGTCATGGTTCATTTCAGAAAGGAGCATTTTCTAGTGGGTACATATAATAAGTTAAAGATGAAGAAGTTTGGACGGTGCAAGATAGTGAAAAGGCATGATTCTGAAAATGCGTATGAAGTAGAGTTGCCTACTGAATTGAATATTTCACCAGTATTTAATATTTTAGATTTGATAGAGTATTTTGAAGGAGGTGATGGAGATGAAGTTGCAGAAGCGTAGTGGAGCATTCCAGCAACTAGTTTGATTAAAAGGAGATTGAGGAGATACTAGATAGTCGTGTTGGAAAAAGTACCAAAAACAAAACTTATAAGGAATATGTGGTCAAATGGGAAGGGAGATTAGTTGAGGATTCATCATGGCTAGCAAAGGAGGAGGTAAACTATCTTGTTTTTCCTCTAAACACCTGAGATGTGACGCGGTCACTTCTCAAATTACCTTGAGTGTCTGATGCAGGAGCATCCTAAGTGTAAGGGCAATCATACATCATCCAAAAATATTTTATTTTCAGTCTTTTTCTATTTGAATAAGGACTAGTAGACAAGGTGGTTACTATTTCTAGGAGCTTGCTATTTTTAGTAAGTTTATCATATAAGCTCAGAATGTTCTCATTTTTCTATAAGAAGCTTCATTTTAGAGTTGTAAGCCTACCATAAAAATCTCATTGCTCAAGCATTAGTATCAAAGAAGTTATTGTGGATTTTTCGTAGAAAGTTTTGAAGACAAACCTACAGACTCACCGTTGGAGGCCTTAGAGTGCCCAATTGAGGTTGGAAAACTTGATAGAAGGGCGCTAGCATGGTTGCAAGCTTGTAGATCAAGAGTTGGCATTTCTAAAAAGTAGTTATAATAGCTAATCAGAACAACAGTTTGTGAGTTATGGCCTTCCAAAGTTGGGCTACCAAAATTTCTAAAATAATTTGTCAAAGATGTATTTGGCCAACTCTATATGTATTGTTAGAGTTTGTCGGCCCTGCTATTAATTTTTAGCATCTAGAACCTTCCCAAGCGGCATAAAACTACCTATTTAAGAAAGGCCCGAACACTGTCTAAGACAGCTTTGGGTGATAGTTTGTAGCTTGTCTTGCAAATTATTGTACTAAAGACACCCATGTGGGTTAGAATATTGTACTTGTGAATTATGTAATACTGTATTTGCGGCGCAAATGATAAGTCCATATTTTGTTCTCACATTTATTGTTGTTTCTTTGTTTCTATTATGAGTTTATAGTATTAAGGGGAGCATCCTTCATCACATATATCATATATATCATCATAATATCACACTTACATACAAAAAAAATCCTTTATTTATACCCTTGAAAATTATTAATCCCATCAACTCACAAAATGTATCCCCATATATTCAATATCCAAAATAGAACTATGTTATCCAAGAGTTAAGACCTTGTATGTCTTCCCTCCATTTCCAAGCAATGAAATTGTCCAAACAACTCAAATGTCTAGGCCAAAATGCTCGATTACATAAACTATCCTATAACACTTTTGTACATAACCAATTATAGTTTTCAAAGAAAAAATATTTATTAATCATCACATAGAAATAAGTGACCATACTAGAAGCATTTATACACTAGATATACCATATTCCCAAACTTGTGGTTATATTAGATAACTCTACTATCATCACTAACCAAAATTGCCCAACTATATACTATGAAAAATATATCATTTATCATCCTAGTTCATGTAAAATAATCTATAAATGATGAATTATTTATGTTGCAAATAATTACATGTATAGAACTGAATTTCAGAAAACATGTAAGTGAAAGATTGTTTTGAAAAAATAACTATTGAATATCCATAAACTTATCAAATAAATATGTTTAATTTTCAAAGTGGAGGATGTGTATTGTCATATAGTATGTTGATGTAAGATCTAAGGTTGCACAATCTTTAAGAGTTGATAAGCCACCAATAGGGGTAATATGATTCTTAAGGTTGAAACTAAAATTTGTAAAAATAAGGTCATAATGATCACCTTTTTCAATAAGATCTAATTTGATTTGAGATGTGTCTTAAAAGGAACAAGGAAAAACATCAAGGATGTGATCTTATATTTTTAAGGCATTCTTAGGAGAAGGAAAAATATAACTCATCAAGGCCTCATCTATAGAAGGAATATCAATGAAATTCATACAAAGTGGTTGATCATTAAGAAATAACAATGATATCATCTATAATAAATTTTCAATGCCAAAACATTTATTAATCATCACATAGAAATAAGTGGCCATACTAGAAGCGTTTATACACTAGATATACCATATTCCCAAACTTTTAGTCATATTAGATAACTCTACTATCATCACTAACCAAAATTGCCCAACTATATACTATGAAAAATATATCATTTATCATCCTAGTTCATGTAAAATACTCTATAAATGTTGAATTATTTATGTTGCAAATAATTACATGTATAGAACTGAATTTCAGAAAACATGTAAGTGAAAGATTGTTTTTGAAAAAATAACCATTGAATATCCATACACTTATCAAATAAATATGTTTAATTTTCAAAGTGAAGGATGTGTATTGTCATACAGTATGTTGATGTAAGATCTAAGGTTGCACAATCTTTAAGATTTGATAAGCCACCCATAGGGGTAATGTGATTCTTAAGGTTGAAACTAAAATTTGTAAAAATAAGGTCATAATGATCACCTTTTTCAATAAGATCTAATTTTATTTGAGATGTGTCTTAAAAGGAATAAGGAAAAACATCAAGGATGTGATCTTATATTTTTAAGGCATTCTTAGGAGAAGGAAAAATATAACTCATCAAGGCCTCATCTATAGAAGGAATATCAATGAAATTCATACAAAGTGGTTGATCATTAAGAAATAACAATGATATCATCTGTAAGAATTTGCCTTAGGGAAAAATAACACCAAGATCAAGAAGCTCAAACACTAGCACAATATGGACCAATAACAGATGATCAGAATAAAAATAATGAGAATATCATATTTACATACACACTAGTAGTTCTTGTATATAAAGGCATCTAGAATGACTAGGATTCAACAAAGTGATAAGCTCAACAACTAAGTACACGTCCACCAGAAGTGGATTATCCTCCATTGTGCATGAATGTGCATGTAATAATGAGAGGATAAGTATGACAAGGTGTATCTCATATAGAGATGTTGTAGACACCATGTGCTTAATTAGAGTAGAAACAACTGTGTTTTATACATGACAACTCAGATAAATATGGAAAATCCTATGTGTCTATATGATAACTAATATAATAATGCATTAACCTAAGTAAACTTAAGTAAAGTGTAAATAGTAAACACTTATTTACACCAACACCCCCCCTTAAGTACAGCTTAGGGGAATTCACTTAAGCTCACAAAATGCATGATGGGTCCCAGCTACTAGGCCAAATTAGGTACCCACATGTGTACAAATGTAATGCTCTACATGTGGTGCAATGCAATGCAATCTCTATAAAAATGGAGAAAGAGGGAAAAACTCATGGGAAAAACCCTCCCTCAAAAAGAGAGATAAGTACAATAAAGAAGAGAAGAGTCATGTGACCCCTCCTCGTGAAATATGTCACACCCCCAAGAGATCTCACAAATGAAGATACTTGACCTCAGTGAAGGGTTTGGTGAAGATATCTGCAACCCACCCTCCTATAGGACAATACTGCACTGTAATGACTTGCTCATGTATCAGCTCTCTGATGTAGTGCATATGAATCTCAATGTGTTTGGTCTACTGATGCTGAACTGGATGTTTTGAGATCTCAATAGAACTCTGATTATCACAATGTATGACTATGGGTTTAGGTATGTCAAATCCAAACTCCTTCAGAATATGCTATAACCAAATAGCTTATGTAGTCGCAGTGGCAACTCCTCAATACTTAACCTTAGTTGAAGAAAGAGCAATAGTATTTTGCTTCTTACTCTACCAATAAATGGGGCCAAAACCAAGATGAAACATGTAACCTGAATTAGACTTGTGAGAATCAAGATCCCTTGCATAGTCTAAATCTATATATCCAACCACTTGAAGTCTAGTACCTATTGCATAGTGTATCCCATGTTTATGTGTACCCTTTATGTAGTGCAAGATGCATTTGGCAACCTTCCAATAAATCTCATTTGGCTCTTGCATGAAGCGATAAACCATGCCAACTTCAAAATCTATGTCAGGGCGTATATGTGTCAAGTAGATGAGACTTCCAACCAACTATCTATACAATGTAGCATCAACAAGTGGAGTGGAACACTTGGTCTCTAACTTGACACCTGAAAGAAAGGGAGTATGTGTAGGCTTTCAGTCACTCATGTGAAATAGAGAAATAAAATCAACAACATACTTGGGTTGAGAAAGTGTTATCCCAGCTGAAGACTGTGTGATCTCATACCAAGGAAATAATGAAGTAAACCCAAGTTTGTCATAGAAAATATGTCCTGCAAAGAAGTCTTGACACTGGCAATGATGGATGAAGTACTTTTTGTAATGATCAAGTCATCTACATAAAGCATGAGTATCAAGTGTGAGTCACCCCTCTAAAGAATGTAGACACTCGAATTTGAATGACACCTGGTGAATCCTGCTTAGAGTAGGAAGGATCCATCTTGACATACCAAGCCCGAGGAGCCTTCTTAAGACCATAGATAGACTTCTTCAATTTGCAAAACAAAGTAGAATCCTATAGGAACCCCTGTGGTTGTTCCATATAAATATCCTCATGAAGATCACCATTCAAGAATGCACTCTTCATATCCATCTGATGAGCAACCCAACCATGAGTTGTAGCAATAGCTAGTGTCAAATGAATGGAGTTCATCTTAGCTACTAGTGTAAAGGTCTTAGTATAGTCAATACTAGGAACTTGTGAGAAACCTTTAGCAAGAAGTCTAGCCTTATACTTATCCACACTTCCATCTATTGCAAACTTTGGTCAGATAGATCCACTTACATTGAACCAACTTTCTTCCCTTAGGAAGAGGAACTAAGTCCCAAGTGTTATTTTTAATCAAAGAGTTATATTTTTCCTCCATGGCCTTGTCCCGTTCAAGAATCCTTAATGCTTCCTTAAATGACTATGGATCAGAAGCAATGGCAATATATGCATGTGGAAATGATTTTTGTTGTGACCTTTTCCTCCTAGTATCTAAAGGATTTCCCATTAATGAACTTGTTGAATCAAGTGTTTGTTGTGCCCAACAAGGTCTAGTGGAAGAAGAAGAAGGAAAATCCTCAACTATTTGTGGACCCTGTGAAGATGGTGTCATGTGAGTCAAAGTTGAAGCAATATCATCTTCCAAGTCACTATCATCACTTTCATCACTTTCCATGAAGCAGGAAGAAGGATTTGAAGGAGCCAAACTTGGACAAGTTTCTTCAAAGTGGACACTCCTTTTAGAGAAGATTTCATGCATCTCTAGATCCATGAGTTTGTGTGTCTTAATGTGGTTAGGATATCCAATAAATATACAAAGTTTTCTTTGAGGTTCCAATAACTTTCATTTTTGTGGAGGTATCCTTGCCCATGTTAGACAACCAAAAACTTTAAAGTGTTTTACACTTGGCTTTCTACCACACCAAGCCTCAAAAGGTGTAATTCAATCTAAGGCCTTGGGACTTCTATTTTGGATGTAATTGGCACAAAACATAGCTTCCGCCCAAAAAACTTGATCTAGAGACTTATGTTGTAGCATACAAGTGGTCATCTCCTTAAAGGTTCTATTCTTTCATTCAGAAACACCATTTTTTTGTGGAGTGTATGCAACTGAATATTGAAGATCAATACCCTCATGAGTACAAAAGTCTATAAGCCTTGAGTTCACATATTCTCTTCCATTATCTATTCATAGAATCTTGATGGCTTTCCCTAATTGCTTATCAACTTGAGCTTTGAAGGTGACAAACTTATCAAACACTTCACTCTTATGAGAAAGAAAGAAGACCTAGGTGTAGCTTGAAAAGTCATCAATGAAGGTAAGAACATAGCAAGCCTTTCCGAGTGATGGTACTAGAAATAGGCCAGCTACATCACTATGAACCAATTCAAGAACAACAGTAGCTCTCCAAGAATTCCCCTTGTCAAACTTCTCTTTGGGATGCTTGCCTACTTCACAACCTATACATACACCCTTCGAATACTTGACTTTAGGTAGACTAATGACCACATCCTTGTTGCTAAGTTTTTGAAGGTAGCAGTAATTGAGATGTCCAAACCTCTCATGCCATAGTTTGTTTTGTGAATTTGAGTGGGTCAACAATGGAAGGGAAGTGGACTTAGGTACAAAATGAGAAAATGAATAAAGTCTTGTCTCATGATTAGCCTTTCCAATTGCCACCATAGAATCATCCTTTAGATTTTTCACCACAACTGAATCATGAAGGAACTCCACTTTGTTACCACATCCATAGGCATTTATTTGGTAGATTGAAAGAAGGTTGGTGTTAAGGTTGGGAACATGAAGAACATCCTTGAAGACTCCATTATCGAAGTCAACATTCCTTTTCCTTCAACTTCCACTTGTGTGTCATTTCCCACATAGATGTAAGGTACAAGTGTTGGTTTCAAAGATGAAAATGCTCCCTCAAAGCACCCATATGATGTGTAGCTCCTGAATCAAGAACCAATTCCTCAGAATTGTTTATACTTGCTACCAAAGCTTGTCCCTTACCTTTTGAAGTAGTTGGATATCCCTTATGCTTATAGGCATTTGGTACATCAATTTTATGTTTCCTCATTATGTTTAGCAACTCATCAATCTACTTATCCTTACACTCGTGTTCATTATGACCATTCTTCTTACAATAGGCACAATTTTTCTTCTCCCTTTTGTTGAAGTTGTTCCCCTTCTGATTATTTTTGGAAAAAGACTTCCCTTGTTGTAAGGAAGATTGTTATGTGGAGGAAGATTGATGAAAGTAAGATTGATGTTTAGAGGAAGATTGTTGTGTGTCATCTTCTAACTTAGCCTTCCACTGCTTTTGCTTCTTGTTTGAATGCCCATACTAACTTTTCATGTTCTAAGACCAACATTCCTAAAAATGACTCGAATGAAGGCTTAGTGAAGGCACTACCCATTGTTAACTTGTGAGTATTATAACTTGAAACAAAAGCTTCATATTCAAGTGGAAGATGAGTCATCACATGTTTGATCAAATTTCCATCCTTGATGGGTTCACCACAATCCTTAAGTTGTGCCCTATACATGTCTACTTGGGTAAGATAATCTTTGATGGTGTCAAAATTCCTAGGATCCAATTTGAGAAGATTATCCTCAATGGTGTAGGCCATATCTTCATCTACTATCCCATGCAATGCTTCAAGTTTACCCCAAACTTCTATTGGATTGTCAAGGTTTCTGATGTGATATTTGACATAATTTGAGATATTCTTTAACAAGGTTCGTAGGGCCATTTCTTGTTTTAATTCTCATTCTTCTTTATGAGACTCATTAGCATCATCATCAAGTTTCTTTGCTACATCAGTTACATAACACAGTAAACCTTTTTTAACTAATGGTTCATTTATCTTTTCTTTCCAAATAGCATAATTATGTGGTGTTAACTTAGAAAAAGAATCCATAAGGCAAAAGAAAGAGCACAATATCAAGGAGACATAAGAACACAAGACACACCCCTCTTTTTCACTCAATCAAAGAACCACCCCCAAAATGAATGCTTTTGGCACTTTATATGTAGTGTGTTTACAATAGGCCACTTGTCAAAATGGAAAAAAGTGGACTTCTGATTTTTTTTTTTACAACCTCCTCTTGGAGTTCAAATCTGATACTTAGCAATGTAGCTTAGATATACAACAATTTTGAAGTTTGATCAAAGCAATACAATGCAAAAAAGGACCTATTTCTAAAAGTGGTATTTCTCTCCACACAAGCCTATAATCTAATTGTAGATCTAGAAAGTAGACAAAAAATTAAGCACTTTCAAAAAATGTGTCCAGATGAGCCCATACGAAGTGTTTGAAGTTGCAAAATGTATGATTGGACAAGTACAGTCACCAAAAAATATTTTTTTGACAAATTCTTGCTCCAAAACTAGAAAATAATAGCACCACTAAAAAATCCAAGAAATTCTAGCCCAAATCAAAAAAATTGCACCTTATTTGGAGTTTGGATGACTGAGAAATGGCCTCCTGAAGTTGGACTATCAAATCAAAACTACATATGGTGAGGGTCTGCTTAGCAAAACATTGTGTTAAAATTGACATCTAAACAACTATTGTTGTAGTGCAATTTGCCCTGCTTGTGATGGTTAGATGACCATCAAATTTAGGCTTGTGATTGTGATGATGTCAGCAAAAAAGGTCCACTGGCTTATGTAGCAGTACAGACTGTATGGACTAACATGGCTAATGACATCAATAGCATACAAATTGATGACATGTTGCTGACCAGGCAGAGGATGTGTCATTGATGTGGCAGTGCCACATGGCTGGGTAGTTGACTGTGTGTTGGGGTTGTGACATGGCACTGTCATGTCTGACTGACATGGATTGGTGAGCTGGCGGGTTACGTGGCACACATGGCCATTGACTTGGTAGTTGAATCACCATTGGTAGTGTAGAAGATGCCACGTGGCTACCATAGTTTTGGTCACCGGTGGACGGAGGTTGCAACAGCATTCCTGGCATTATCAGACAGGGGAGTTGTTAGAGGAATTAATTCACCAACAGGGGTTATTGTCGTGCCTGGCAGCAACAATAATCACCAATAGGTGGGGGATGTTTAATCCCACATCTACAGTGTTATTAAAAATAGGATGTATAAAATCACGGGGCCTCAGAGGTTACTTCAATGTGGAGACCGTTGGTTTTATTAGATGTTATCATCGATTAGTAGTAGTAACAGCTGGTTTGTTGAAGCCCCACAGTTTGATGGAAATGTCACCAGTTGTAGTGTGAATATTCCATGTAACATAGAATATTTTGTGGGTGTCAAGATGTAACCACCACGGTTTCACCGGTTTCAATAAAAATTACTTTTCTACAGGCATAATAGGCCAAAAAAAATTCAAAAAAAATAGCAAATCCAGAAGAAAAAAAATGTAGAGATGCGGATATAAAATGCAGATCTAAAAATAAATTACACAGATCTAAAAGATCATACCAATTCTACAAATTAGGCATTTAGGTTTCGATTTGCAAAAAAAAAAATTGCATCAAATTTGACTATGGCCTAGGGTAGGCAAATTTATAGTCAAAATTCACTAATTTGATGCTCTGGATGCAATGGTGAGGTCCACTTTGGCTCTAGATGCTCTTGATTTCTATAGAAACTCTAGATCTGAATCGAGGTCCTCCAAGAGGTGAAGCAAAAAATGGTCTCCAATGGCTATGTGAAGAGAAGCTCCCTAAGCATTGATACCATATAAGAATTTGCCTTAGGGAAAAATAACACCAAGATCAAGAAGATCAAACACTAGCATAATATGGACCAATAATGGATGATCAAAATAATAATAATGAGAATATCATATGTACATACACACTAGAAGTGCTTGTATATAAAGGCATCTAGAATGACTAGGAGTTAGCAAAGTGATAAGCTCAACAACTAAGCACACATCCATCAGAAGTGGATTATCCTCCATTGTGCATGAATCTATGTGCAACAATAAGAGGATAAGTATGACAAGGTTTATCTTGTATAGAGATGTTGTAGACACCATGTGCTTAATTGGAGTACAAACAACTGTGTTGTCTACATGACAACTCATATGAATATGCAAACTCCTAGGTGTCTATATGATAACTAATATAATAATGCATTAACCTAAGTAGACTTAAGTAGATTTTAAGTAGTAAATACTTATTTACACCAACATCATCAAATTGTATAAAAGTTTCCTCACGAGGAAGGGAGTGATTTGTGTCCTTATCTAAGGGTTCATTTCAAATAGTAGAATCATCCAAGAATGGAAGAAACAACAAATTAGGAGAGGACTAATCATATTTCAAATAAGTTTCATGAGGGAGAGAACAATCAATATCCCTATCCAATAGCTCATCCCAAATAATAGTACTATCAAGGTTAGGAACATCATGAGTCATTAAAGATTCATCAACATCATCTCTAAAAAGATTACCCTTTTGAGGGGGATGAGAATCAATGAAAGGAAAAACTAAACTGTCATCATGTGCATGCAACATAAATTCTTGAAGATCCTGAAGAAAGCTTGAAAATAATGATAATGACCCCATTGAAATAAAATAAAATGACTATGAAAGTAATTTTTTTCTTTTTCTCTTTATAGTGTTCTAAATAAAACACAATGCAATCTAAGAATGTATGATGCAATTGTTTTGTATTTTCACAATGCAAATATATGAAATAAAATAATATAATAAATAAGATTTAAGCACAAAATTGACAATAATAGATCTACATAGGTAGCCAAAATGTAAATCCAGAATCAAACAAAGAAAGGGATGCATCAGGTTCATGTACAAAAATGGAAGCACTTAAATAAGGTGTATAAATATAAAACTTTTAACTAACACTTATTAAAGAGAAAGAGGGGCTTCCAAACATAAATCTCAATATAATCCAAGTTAGATAAGCAAAACCTAAAGGGGTAAAGGGATGCCAATACAAAACCCAAATTAATTCAAGGAAGTATGCAAGAAAGTCCTCTTTTATTTAACGCTAATTTGATTAAGAATATGTAAATGTAAATGTGAAATTGAACCAATTATTTTAAACTAAAAAGTGTAAGATACATCTAGATGCTAAATATATGTAATTAGCTCAATTAAGATATGGAAATAGGTCTAGACAAAAGGTTGGAATAAATGATAAAGTACTCACCTTAAAACATGAAGGGAATATTCCCTTTCACTCTAAAATCATGGATCTAAACCTATGACCGGACTTCTAACTGCAAATTTGTGATCACAAAAAAAAATCAAAAAAATATTAATTTTCTCAAGATTTTAGGAAGACGTTGACTTGGTAGTGAAGTGTTAAAAAAATTTACAATGAGATGGGCATGTTCCTAGGACATAATAGAAATGTTGAACCAACTTCTTCAGAAACAAAATTAGTAAGTTGTTTCCAAATCTATGGTCATAGTTCAGATATTCTTCTTTTATACATAGTAAAACTTGGTCTTTAGTTTGGTTTGATGAGGACTTACCTTGGTCAAACCGTATATTGAGTAATTAACCTTGAAATTGAAATGTAAAAATACTAGTAAAGAAAATACTAACATTTAATAGGATTAAATATATCAAATGAAAGATACAATTTCCTTTGTAGATGCTAATGGCTTTGATTTGTGATCAAGTCTGCAAATGCAATAGCCTTGACTCAGAGAAACTTAAAGGAAACTATAGGTATCAAAACCTCAAGAATGGGAATGTATGTGATACACCTTGATGGATAATGGAAGAGCATGACTTCTTTCGATGATACATCACCTCCCTAGAAGCCAAACTCCACTACCACCTTGAAGGAAGAAGCTTGATGAAAGAAGGAAATTCTTGATCTTGATGAATGCCTTGAGATGCTTGAAGAATGCTTTATGAACATGTGTATTTTTTCTCTTGGTTGATTATAAAATAATGTTCTATAAAGACAAAAAATAAAGTTCCCAAGCCTCCTTATATAATAGTTTTAAGGATAAAAAACAAAGTAGGACGACTCGGGAGAAAGATTAAATAATTAACAAACCTAAGGCACTCCAGGCCCCATAATTTGAATTCCTCGGTGAAGAGGTCAACCTAGGTCAACCTCTTCTATAATATGTCAACATGGGTTGAACTATTCTTGAGGGAGGCCCAAGAAAGGGGTCCTGGAGGCCTTAGAGAAGGTGCAAAAAGCATCAAGAAATTCCAAAGCTCTCGGGATATATGACCAAAAAGGTGATAAAATAGAACTTAAATGGACATGCTAAAATATGAGAGATGACCTATATATTTAAGAAATATTGGAAAAGGAGAGAGAGAGAGAGAGAGAGAGAGAGAGAGAGAGAGAGAGAGAGAGAGAGAGAGAGAGAGAGAGAGAGAGAGAGAGAGAGAGAGAGAGAGGCTACACTAAGGAGGGCTAAAAGGTCTTAAAATGAAGTGCTTTCATTTTAAGATAGTACAATATCAATATCTAGTTTTTCAAAAATATCATCAGAGTTGTGCATGACACTGTATTTCTAGAAACCCAAGATATGACATTGAATCATGTGTAGCACAATATCCAAAATTGAACATCAATCAACTCAAAGCTCTGCACAATCTGAGGAACAATTGCTAGGATTGAGTCAGGCCAATGTTGCCCTTGATATAGGATTATATATGAATAGAATATTATGTACTTCTAGCTATACACCACTCCAATCACATCTACATAACCCCATGTACTCTTATTTACTAGAGAGGATTGAGAAAGTTTGAAGTGAAAGTTTTGTCAAAAACACCTTAGTGTGCAATGATGATCCTCCTTCTCTTGAGACCTAAGTACTTAATATAAAAATTTTACATTAGTATATAATTATTAATTTTTTAGTTTATTAATGAAAAATTAAATTCCATTCATGCATGTACTGATGCTCGTACATGTATAATATTTTGAAGGCATAATTAGCAAAGCATACTACTTCTAGTATGGGCATAAAGTATGTTAACAAGAGAGATTAGGTGGATGCAACACCACTAGTGCTCAAGTAAGTTTTAAGTATACTTTTTCAAATATGTTTACATGTACTTGTATATCAAACAACAAAGTGTATCAATCTAGTATAATCCATCACGTTTTAAAGTATATCAACATCTTGTATTATATTTATCCTTAATATAGATCAAGTCCTAAAACCTGAAATATGTAATCAATATTATTTAGACCATCTCATTTTGTTCATAATGCTCATGGAGAACATTGAATATTCTCTCACGATCCTCACTATCTAGTCTCTACTTATAATGTTAACATTGAGATTTAGCTAGATGGAGACAAAGGAGGATAGCTAGTGCAAGGTGGCTATATTGAAACACCTTATTGCCAACTTGAAAATCAACTAGTAGCAACTACTTAGTGGCTATATTGAAACACAAAATAAATTCCATGTTGTGTTATTTTATGTAATGTCCCCATCTTTTTAGCATCTCAGTGGATTTCTTAGCTTTGACATTCTCTAAAGGCTAAGTGGAGAAATAAGGAGAAATTGATTAAAATTAATTTCTTATAAAGTCATTAAATAAATTGAAATAAAACAGTGACTTTATATTTAATTAATTTAATTAATTGAGAGTGCATTAAATATTGGAAGGGGGGAAATTCTAGTAATTGCAATTAGTAAATATTTTATTAATTATTGTATTGCAGGAGAGAAGCTTCTAGTGATGCATTAATTATTGGAAGGGAGAAACTTCTAGTAATTTAATTTCCTAAAAGCACATTAATTATTGGAAAGGGAGAAACTTCTAGAGAATGCAATTATTAAATATTTTATTTCCTTCTAGAAGGGTGAAGTTCTGATTTTAGTCAGCCATTGGAGAACGTCAATTCTTCAATGTTGCAACCATTTGAGGTAGTGAAATATCTATTGAATTTGGTATTCAAGAGAGCTTCAATTCAGAAGTTCCATTCATGTTTAAATTGGAGAATAAGTTTTGGCTACTACAGTATTTATGCACGATGCCACACTACAGTATTTATGTTTGATTCATTTCCATTCTTGGGCATCACTATTATTAGGTTTCTCTTGTAACTATTAGTAGTTATCATTATACTTCATAAGCATATGATTTTTCTATGATAATTCAAAATCAGCTTTTGGCATTATTGTAGTCATTATTGTATGTCAATTGTTTTGCATTTCATATCTAGTTTCCATGTATTTACATTGAGAATACCAAAAGAATTGTACTTGCATATTAGTTCCTTGTAAGAGGATATTACATTAATATCAGAGCTTGCTTGCAAAGTGTTTGAAGAAATGTCAAACAACTAAAGTATAAAAGATTTTAGTGTTTAAATTTATAACTAGTTGGGATTATTACATTAGTATCAGAGCTAAATCCTACCATCCAGAGGGTTTAGCAAGCACATGCAGTCACCTAGGGTTGGCTCTCATAGATTTTTCATTATTAGGCAAGCTTTATTGATAGGGAACAAGATTTTTACAGGCAGCTAGACACCATAGGTGATAGGCAAGAGCATAGGCCACCAAGAGACAATAGGAATGAGGATCAGGAAACAATAGAATTTTTCAGAGCAATGGTTATAGGACAAGAGCGAATGGCATGGGCTTTATAGGTAGTCACCACCATGGTTGAGCATATGAACCCATAGGACAGATAGAATTAGGAACAAGGGAATAATAGGAGTGCAATGGGATCACCTAGAACTCATAGAACTATTTTTAGAATAGCAGATAGGCCCACACATCCTACCTTTGTTAGAGAGGAACTAGTACACAAAGCTATGAAAAAGGCAAGAATATGGAACACGCAATCCCAACAAACAAATTTCAGTCCAAAGGAGCATCTTCTAGTAAGGATAACAAACCATTTTATAAAAAACCAGAGAGGATTGATCTTAAAAATGATTCTAAAGGTAAAACTCCAACACCTTTTCACAGGGAAACATTAAATGATTTGAGAAAGAAAAAATTATGTTTCTACTATAAGGGACCCTATGATGCAAACCATGACTATCCTCTTAGACCAAAGGGCAAAAGTAACAGAGTTATGTGGGCATGCTATGAGGAATTAGAATCAGATAATTTAGACCAACAATCTGATATAGAGGAAATAGATGGTGAAAAAAAAGGAAGACAAGGCTGAAAACTTCTCTAAAATGGATTTTGAGGATGGGGAAAGAGATGGAAAACTTAGGGAAGCTCATCTCACTAGTATTAAGCAAGAAGGATTATTTCAAATCAGAGGAGTACTTGCTAGACAATGAGTTATAACTTTGGTTGATACCAGTGCCACTCATAATTTCATTGATGCTAGGTTGGTGGAAAGGTGTGGCATACAAATAGAGGAGTTTGGGAGAATTAGAGTGAGGGTAGCTGATGGCTATGTCCTCAATTGTGATCATAGGATCACTGGACTCCCATTGAAAGTTAATAATTATGCCTTTAAGGTAGATTTCTATGTTGTACCTATGGGAGATATAGATATAGTCCTTGGAATGAGTTGGTTGCACAATATTGGTGAGTTCACTCTTAATCTCAAGGAGATGGAGATGAGGTTTAAAGTAAATAGGAAGACACAGATTCTTAAGGCAATTAGGAACAGTGATTTTAGAATGGTTTCTTTCCAAAGGATGGCTAGATTGACTTAACATGATTAGGTAGAGTAGGTAGCAGAGTACATGTTAATACCATCATAGGAGGGGTAATAGAAGACTGACTATCCTCCTAACATTTAGAAGCTTAGAGTTAAACAATCTAAGGTGTTCAGTGACATTCCACTAGGTAGACCACCAGACAGGGGTATTGAGCACATCATTGAGTTAGAGAAGGGGGCTAAGCCCATCATGATTACACCTTATAGGAATCCAAAGAGGTTGAAGGATGAAATTGAAAAAACCATAAAGGAGTTACTATGGGCCATATTAGACCAAGTAAGTCTCTTTTCACTTCTTCAATGGTGATGGTGAAAAAGAAGAATGAGACATTAAGGATGTGCATTGATTACTGGATGCTTAATAGGGAGCCAATTAAATATAGGTACCTCATTCCTAGGATCAATGAGTTGACAGATTAGCTTCATGGAGCTTGCTTCTTCTCAAAAATAGATTTGAGATCAAGTTATCACCATATCAAAGTTAGAGAGTAGGACATCAAGAAGACAACCTTTAGATGTCATTGTCGCCATTTTCAGTTCATAGTTATGCCATTGGGATAACTAACGCTCCTACTACTTTTCAAGAAACAATGAATAAGGTCTTCCATCCTCAGTTGAGAAAATTTGTACTTATCTTCTTCGATGATATCTTGGTGTACAATAGATCTTGGGAGGACCACTTGGTTCACCTTGACACGGTGTTGGATATATTGGGCAGAGAGTCCTTGTATGCAAAGGAGTCAAAATGTGATTTGGGTATGAAAAAGTTGTTGTATTTGGGTCACATCATCAATTTAGAAAGTGTATGCATGTATCCTAAAAAGATTTGTGCCATCGTGGAGTGGCCTTCACCGGTGAACCTTACATAGTTGAGGGGATTTCTTGGATTATGTTGTTTCTACAAGAGGTTTGGGAATGGACATTATAGGCATGCAACACCCTTGACATATTTGATGAGAAAGGGAGCTTTCTTGTGGATTCCTAAGGTACAAGAGTGCTTTGAGAAATTGAAGGAGTTGATGACTTCCTATCTAGTGTTAGCATTGCCAAATTTTAGCAAACCTTTTGAGTTACATTGTGATGCTTCTAGAGAGGGCATTAGAGTGATGCTTATGCAAGAGAAGCACCCTATTGCTTATGAGAGAAGGAAATTAAGAGGGCTAGAGCAGAGCTTCAACATATATGATAAGGAGATGTTAGCCATTATGCATGCTTTGGTTTAATTCAAGAAATATTTGGTAGGTAGCAAATTTTGTATCAAAACTGACCATAATAGCCTAAAACACTTTTTGGGGCAGCGAGATCTCAATGATAGGCAGTAGAAGTGGGTGAGCAAGTTACAGTCCTATGACTTTGATATTACATAATTTAAGGGGACATAGAATGTAGTTGCTGATGCTTTATCACGTAGGCCCCATTTGTGCTTATTGACAGATATATCAGAGGATTGGAGACACTTGATCCTTGCAGAATATGCAAAGGATGCGTGGATAGCCAAATTCATAGATGGAACTATTCAAGATAGTAGATACACCCTTGTGAATCAGCTCATCATTTACAAAGGGTGAATATTTTTGGTTCCAAGCTCAATAGGTAAGGAGGATGGTTCTGAAATCTTTTCATGATTCACCTATGGTAGGACATCTTGATTTCTACAAGACATACTGGCAGATTAGAGAGCATTTCACATGGAAAGGGCTCAAATCAAAAGTACCTCAGTATATTAGGGAGTGTCCCACGTACCAATAGAATAAGAAAGAACACTCCTATCCAAGTGGTTTACTTTAGCCACTTCTGATTCCTGATAGGAAGTGGGAGTGTTTATCTATGAACTTCATCATAGGACTGCCTAGAACCCAAGGCATGGACTACATATATGTAGTTGTGGATCACCTTATGAATTTTGCACACTTCTTTCTAATCACTGCTAAATAGGTGGTAGGATTGTTCTTCTAGGAGATATTTAGATTACATGGCTTACCTCAGAGTATTGTGAGTGATAGAGACAACAGGTTTATGATTCACTTTTGGTAGGAGCTATTTAGGTTGTGTGCAACAAAGCTCACTCCGAGTACTAGCTACCACCCTCAAATAGATGGTCAGATAGAGATAGTGAATAAATGGGTGGAGGGGTATCTAAAAAATTATATAGCAAGGCAACATAAGGCATGGGTAAAGTGGATTTATCTCTATGAATATTGTTACAATACCAATTATCACATGTCTATTCAAATGTCACCATTTATGGCCCTGTATGGGTATGAGGCACTCAATTTTATGGATCTTCTTTTCAGTGATAGTAGAGTGCCTAGTGCAGGTGATTTGTTATAGGAGAGTCAAAACATTGTTAAGACTCTCAAGGATAACATAACCAAGGCTCAAAATTAGTAGAAGTAGTATGCAGACCAGAAGAGGACATAATAGACTTTTGAGGTTGGAGATATGGTGTATCTTATGTTGTTGCCTTACTGTCAATCCACTCTCAAGAAGAAAGGTACTAAGAAACTTAAGCCACAATATTATGGTCCATTTAGGATTATTAGGAAAGTGGGAGAGGTGGCTTATGAGTTAGATTTTCTAGTAGAGAGCAAGGTGCACAATGTTTTTTATGTGTAATGCCTCAAGAAGGCACTAGGACATCATATTGTTCCTTCTATAGTGCTCCTACCCTTGGATGATGAGGGAAAATTTGGAGTGGTTCCAAAGGTTATCATTGATTTCAGGGAAAGGAACTTGAGGCAATGCACTATAAGGGAGTATTTGGTGAAATGGAAGGACCTACCAACTTAGAGAATGCAACATATGAGAATGAGGAGATTTTACAACATCCAGACTTGAAGTTACTTGAGGAAAAGAAATTTTAGGGAGGGTGGACTGTAATGTCTCCACCTTTTTAGCATCTCAGTGGAGTTCTTAGCCTTGACATTCCTTGAAGGTGTTAGTGAACAGATTGTCTTCCAAGAAAATATGTACAAATTAACTCTAAATGCCTAGATAAGAAGTCTAAATCAATACTAATAGTTGGATAGGCTATCATTGGATTGATAACCTTCCTCTAAATTTTATCAGGTATAGCTCCCCATGTAAGATATACAATGAATCAACTACACTACAATTGGTAATGCTTTTAACCTGAAAGCAAGAAAGGTTTACAAACATCTATATGTAAACATGGAATAGATGTGGAAAACTAAGCAACTGAAAGGAAATGAACAACAAATAACACAAAGTTCATTTTCTAAAAAATTGCATTACAAAGCAAACGAAATCAAAGAAATAATTTCCATCCTCCTAAGAAAATGAAGAACCAAACCTTCAAGGATATCTTGATATCAAAATGTATTCAGAAAATAGCAACATCAGACGCACTTAAAGAAAACTAAAAATTACACAAAGATAACAATCAGTGGAAAGAAAACTACCCAAACTCAAGGTTTTAGTTTGCAATTATCTCTCAAATCTCCCTTCTCTAAGATGTAAAAGACTATACATATCTTATTACACACTGCATCAGAATTACCATCTAGAAGAAAATGAAACTCCCCTCCCATACATTACATTTCAAAATCAAAATCTCCCTTTTATAACTAACACAAAGTCTAGAAAAATAAAACTCTGCTCTTCTACAACACCATAGTCTACTCTCTCTCTCTCTCAGGAGAACTGGAAAAATTTGGAAAAACTCTCCCCTCCTATTGCAGCACAAAGTCTGCCCTCCGAAAATAAAGTGGAACCCCTGTTACATCTGAGTCTTTACAATAAATAATGTCTCTGGTCAGTTATGATAATTGTTTCTTGGAATAACTCCTTCGATGGCTTTGAATTACTTCCTTTTTGGATTCCATAATATGTCTTTTTTATCACGTATCCTTGGAATTGACTCTTTCCCTTGTCTTCCTGACGAGGCTTGTTAGTTATAATAATTGATTTTTAGAAAGTATACGTTCATCTTACTCTTTGATATTTCCATCACTTACATGTATAATGTTCTAATTTAAACATTTCACCGTGACTTGCTTTCATATTGCATTAGCTTCTCCTCTTTGTTTTTAAATATGGAATCAACAAAACATTTAGATTTATATATTTTTAATCGATACCATATTGCATTTTTACCACCTTCCTTGGGCTTTGGCATAAGAAGTATTACAGTCCTTCACTGGCGGTTTAATTAATTCCTTAACAAAGGGACTTGAACAGCCTCTTTGCTTGACTGGTGGGTATCTTGTCAAAACTACTGCTCGAGTCACAAACATATATGAATTGGTAGTGTTATATGACATGCCGACTTATATTATTTTATCGGTCTTCTCGCGTTCACTATGCCTTTGTATCTGGACCATTCATGTTTGTGCGTTAAAGGTTGATACTTAGATTTATATTGATGCATTAATCATGTATATTGAGACACCAATATAACCCTCTGTCGAATTCTGCTACATCTGCATGCATTTTTTGAATCTGAGGATACATATATACATGGAGGATTTTGTTATGGGAGACCCCATGGGTTTTCATGTTTTTGCCTCGACACGAGCCATGTTTCTTATAACAAACCTCTTATTCTCCCTTTGGTGAACACGCAGCAAATCGTGATCAAATATAAATTTAAACTCATCTCTTTATTCCTACATTCACTGATGCATTGGTCTACGGCCTTTACTCTGGAGAACTGAGACTAAATCAAAATTGTGATATGAGTAGGGGGCGTCAGCATCAAACCATTTCATTATTTATTTTACTTGCCTTATAAGCTACCTTTCACTTACCATTTTATCCGACGGTTTGCATATGTTGTTTATGTTTTCTAAAATAAACCTCATGCCCATCGAGCTGCTATTACATTTTAATACCGCAAGCTTTGAGAATTTCATCTCAAAACAATCACAGATTAGATTAGTTTATTTTACAACTACCTCCATTATGGTCTTCAAAGATTTAATCTATGCTAAAACATTTTGTCGGACAATCTACATGTCATCTCTACACTTCATTTAGACTGAAGATTCAACACCGAACCTTGCAGATTCTTCTTGAACATACCAAATGTCTCGACTAAACCATGACTTTAATGACTTCATGCATTCTATCAAACAATTGGCAATTATTTGCACACATGCTTGTTCTTTGATTGATATGTTTCAGACAAATGAAACACTTACTCCTTAAATATTTCTGCAAGCAATTCACATGCGCTTGCTCAAACTTTATCTTTTGCAATAGGTGAATTCGACATATCATGCACTATCAAAACATGTTTATAGGTGGACTCTTTATCATTTTACTAGGATAAGTGAGCATGTACAATGATTGATAGTTTAATACAATTCGGCGTTAGTCTTCACTATTCACAATGTCATTCAACATCCCCATTGTATGTCATGCGCTCGAGTATTCATTCAATGATTACAAAACATGCACTGACATGATTATAAAGTTGTGGCTTCTATCATTTGTCCTGAGAGCATTGGTGAGGAGACATGGCATCAGGGCCAAAAGCATCTGGTTTCATGCACATGTAGCAGATGATTAGAATTTTGCATCGCATGATTGACAGGTATCTAAACTATTCATATGTTCTACCATATGTTCCCATGTTGGGAGCTGTAACTCCATTGTCCCTTCAACCAACATATAGGTCATCTTCCCATTAGACTTCCCATTTTAGTAATCAAGTTTATATACCATTACAAAAACATGGAGGTTCTTCTTTTGAACCCTAATCTCTTAAGACTTCAAAATTGAACCAATGTTGTTAAGATGATGGACAGGGGCACCATGGAATTGAATTGAGCAAGTTGTGCATCAGGACTTGGACTGATGGATTTACACCTCAAGCTCTAAATTTTGAGCCTTTTGAACTTTGTGTTTATTATCAGTTATTTGAAACTCTAATTCTGAACTTTTCTAGGTCAACTAATTTGCATTTTGAATCATTGAATCCAAACCACAACACTATGTTGAACCTTGAAATGATACTTGGCTTGCTATGTTAGCAATTTGAGCTTCGATCTGAAACTTTGACACCTTGGATCTGCATCACAAGACTTAAACTCTAAACTTTTGACCTTCGAATCATTGGACTTCGATGCTAATCCTACAAGAAAATCTACTTTCGAACTACTTTGAACTTAGTTCAAAAAGGTTCAAAACCTTGCACTAAAATTTTGTTTACCAAGGTCCACATGGGTACTAATAGAAGGCTAAGTGGAGAAATAAGGAGAAATTGGTTAATTTAATTTCTTATAAAGTCATTAAATAAATTAAAATAAAAAGGTGAATTTATATTTAATTAATTTAATTAATTGAGAGTGCATTAAATATTGGAAGGGGGAATCTTCTAGTAATTGCAATTATTAAATATTTTACTAATTATTGTATTGCAAGAGAGAAGCTTCTAGCGAGTGCATTAATTATTAGAAGGGAGAAAAATCTAGTAATTTAATTTCCTAAAAGCACATTAATTATTGGAAAGGGAGAAACTTCTAGAGAATGCAATTATTAAATATTTTATTTCCTTCTAGAAGGGTGAAGGAAAAGTATAAATAGAGGTGAGAGCTTCATTGTTTATCATCTGATTATTGTGAATTGCATTTGATATTAAGTTGGAAGAAGAAACTAAGGTTTGTGATTTCAGTCAACCATTAGAGAATGTCAACTCTTCAATGTTGCAACCATTTGAGGTAATGAAATATCTACTGAATTTGGTATTCAGGGGAGCTTCAATTCAGGAGTTCTATTTTTGCTTAAATTGGAGAATAGATTTTGGCTGCTACAGTATGCATGCACGATGCCACGCTACAATATTAATGTTTGATTCATTTCCATTCTTGGGCATGACTATTATTAGGTTCCTCTTGTAACTATTAGTAGTTATTATTGTACTTCATAAGAATATGATTTTGCTATGATAATTCAGAATCAAATTTTGGCATTGCTATGGTCGTTATTGTATGTCAATTATTTTGCATTTCATATCTAATTTCCATGTATTTGCATTGAGAATACCAAAAGAATTGCACTTGCATATTAGTTCCTTGTAAGAGGATATTACTTTGGTATCAGAGCTTGCTTGCAAAGTGTTTGAGGAAATGTCAAACAACTAAAGTGTAAAAGATTTGGGTGTTTGAAGAAGTTATAACCGGCTAGGGTTATTACATTTTGATTTTCTTAAATTATGTTCCCCCTAAAACAACCAAACTTGTAACACAAATATTAACAATACTTAAAATAGTTTATACATGTACAAATTAATAAAAAAAATATTTATTATCTATATATTTGAAACATAATGAACAATTTATAGACCTCGAAAGAATACAAACCTATGGTGGAAAACATTCTATTGCTTTCTTCAAGTTTAATTTTGTCCTCTCTTCAATGTAATACAATTAATAGTAATTAACTTCTACATTTCCAAGCTCAACGACCACTTCAAAGACATGTCCAGCACAAAAACATGTATACACAAGAGAAAACACTTCAAAAGATGTATGTATGTATGTATGTATGTATGTATGTATAACTTAATTTATTAAATGCTTGCCAATTTGGAACAATCTTGAAATATGGTCAAAATCAATAGAAGTCAAAGGAATGTCATCAAATTTTCCATATTCATTTTCATCAACTATATCAGTAACAAGTGGCACCAAATTCCACACACCTACATATCCATGTTTCTGGTTGATGCATTTTTAATAGTTTTCAACAATGCAATGACAACAAAAACATGAATTATCCCACATGTGCAATGTCCAATTATGAAAATTATACTCAACCAAATTTAGATATAGTTTATTTTCTATCATTAGGCAACCATGCAAAGTTTTCTATCCACACCCGTATTTAACATAAAACCCACACCCATATTTACATAAAAATGAGATAAATTATGAATTTTATTTTTAAAATATGAATAAAGGAAATATAAAGTTTAAAAAAGAAAATATATATAATAAATTAAAAAAATGCATACATATTATCTCCCAAAATAATCTATGTTGTCCCGCTTGACTCATCATTGATGATGTGTCAACCTTGTTTGATGCAATATTTCTTGCAACATTCAACAACATCATGTGCATTATTTATGAAAACTCCCTTATAATTCATTTGATACTTTCATAAAGCACATTTGATGGAAGCTCCAACACCATCATGTTCACCTTTTCCATGTTCTCTTCTCTTCCTCCATCCCTTAACCCTCTCCCAACTTCTCTCATGCTCTCCCTACCCCTCCTTCCCTCTTGAACTATCCCCTTCTCTCTCCCTTCATCCCTCACACCCTCTCCTCCTCTACTGCCATTCCTCACACCCTCTCTACTCTATCTATACCATGATCTCAACTCCCCCATCTCTCTCTCTCTCTCTCTCTCTCTCTCTCTCTCTCTCTCTCTCTACCTACCCCCCTCTATCATGCTCTCTACTCTCCCTCCCTCCCCCTTTCTCCCCTCTCTAATCCCCCTATTCTTTATGCTACCTCCCTTCATCCCTATCCTCACACTCTCTTCTCTCCCTCCCCTCTTTGTCCTTGCCCTCCATCTCACACTGCCCCCTCTCCCCCTCTCCATCTCCTCCCTACCTCTTTCCCTCCCTATCTCTCTCCCATGCTCTCCCTACCCATTCATCCTTGTTCCCTCCCCTCCCTCCCTCTTCTCTCTTTCACTTTCTCCCCTTCCTCTTGCCTCTACCCTTGCCTTATTTTACTCACTCTTTCTTCCTCGACTTCTCCTTCTTGCATTTTCATACTCATCAATCTCTAGTGTTCCCTCTTCTTCCCTTAAAAAAACTCTATCTCTCCATCTTCCTATCCTCTCTAGACCATATCTCATACTCTCCCCTCTCCTCCTAATGCAGGGAGGTGCAAATAACTAAGGCCAATTGGAACACCCAACTATATGAACCACCATGCAAGAGTTAACACAATAGAAGAAAAACAACCAAAGGAAGAAGAAGAGATAAACACTTTATTGATTATCAAGTAATCAACATACATGCCTAGCTATAAGGCCTTTTAGGTTATGACTAGATACAAAATTCAACATCCAGATCCACGATCCAACTTTAAATCTGCATTCCCAGACACATCTATACCTTTGCTTAATATCTTCTCTTGTCTAACTCTAAGCCTAATCATCCCATGTATACTTGCCAAACTGGCTTACTGAACATTATAGATCATTACATAATCAAAAGGTAGACCCAAAGATGATATGCACACATCCCAAGATAAGATCTTATCATAAATGTCACGATTGAAGTAAATCTTGTAAGTCAGCTTGCACCAAAAATGCAGAAAACATGACCAAAACATTGACACTCGACATAAATAAGGAAACTCGACACATGAAGAATCACTCGACATACACTAGATAACTCGGCACACACTAGATAACTTAGTAGCAACTGGAACTTGGTAGCAACTGGAACTTAGGAGCAACTGGAACTCAATAGAAACTACAACTCGGTAGCAACTAGCATTCGAGAGCAATTGGAACTTGGTAGCAACTGGCACTTAGTAGCAGCTAGAACTTGGTAACATTTGGCACTCAGTAGTAATTGAAACTGGCACTTGACAATAACTACAACTTAGTAGCAACTGGTAGAATGATCTAAAGTATAGGATTACAAGGAAACCTAGGATACTCCTACATCAGACAACCAAGGTTGGAAGAAATGATCCTTCTGAATCATACAAGTTTCACAACTTGAGTTGAACCCAACTTAGATTGAGAAATCCATGTAGCATCTTCAACTGGTCTATTCTTCCACTTCACCAAATACTCATAGTAATCTTTTCCTCTTGTGCTCTTACCAACTCTTTGATCTAATACCTTTTCAACTTCTTCAATTTGGTTCTTAAGATAATCATCTGATAGAAGAACTTCATCATCTAACTCATGATATTTATATAAATCAACAACATTGATTATAGGAGATATATCCATGTCATCAAGTAGCTCAACTTCATAAGCATTACCACTGTCAAACTTCTTCAAGATCTTAAAAGGTTCAAATTTCTTCATCTTCAACTTACTATATGTTCCAACTGGAAATCTTCCTTTCTTCAAATGAACCATCACCTCATCACCAACTTAAAAATCATGATGTCTTCTAGACTAATCAACATTCTCCTTATACTTTTGATTACTTTGTTCTAACCTCAAATTCACTTCCTTATGTAAGATTTCATAAAATTAACAAATTCTTCTCCTACAACACATCTCTTTTCTTTACTAGCAACATCCATCAAATCTGATATTCCTGTAGGTTGCATTCCTATAACAATCTCAAAAGGTGTCTTCTTGTACTCCTATTCACATATTTATTATATGCAAACTCAACTTGTGCCAATACCATCTCCTAGTTACTTGGCTTATTCTCGACTAAACATCTTAGCAAATTACCCAAGCTTCTATTCACAACCTTTGTCTATCCATTTGTCTATGGATGGAATGTAGAAGTAAACTTCAACTCAGTATCCATCTTCTTCCATAAAGTCTTCCAAAAATAATCAACAAACTTATTGTCTCTGGCAGAAATAATACTTATTGGTAGTCCATGCAATCTCAAAATCTCTTTAAAGAAAAGTTTAATAACATGCTTAGCATTTGATGTCTTCTTGCATGGTATGAAATAAGCCATCTTAGAAAATCTATGCACTACAACAAATATGGAATCATACCCCTTCACTATCTTAGGTAATCCAAGAACAAAATCCATACTAATATCACCCCAAGGTTTCTTAAGAATAGTAATAGGTGTATACAAACAAGTATTTTGACTTACCCCTTTTGCAACTTGACAAACTCCACAACTCTTCACAAATTTTTGAACATCCTTATACATTTGTGGCCAATAATACTTCTCCTTCAGCAAACTCAATGTCTTATCAATTCCAAAATGTCCAACCAATCCACCACTATGCTTTTCCTTAATCAAATTTAACCTCATAGAACTTCTAGGAATACACAATTGAATACCTTTGAACACCATACCTTCTTGAATGAAATATTCATCATACTTATTTATGTGGTTTGTCAGATTTGGTGCTCTACACTCTCTTCACACCTTAAAAAAATTAGGATCAGCATCATACAACTCTTTCATCTCATCAAAACCAATAATTTCAACCTTCATCTCAGTCAACAAGGAACTTCTTCTACTCAATGCAAATACTCAACCTACTTCATATGTCTCTAATTCAATTTATGTTGACTTCCCAAGTACTGTAAGGCTTTATGATCAGCATACAACACAAACTCCTTAGGAATCAAATAATGTCTTCACTTTTTCAATGGTTGGACAATAGTATAAAATTCTTGATCATACACAGAATAATTCCTTTTAGCATCATTCAACTTTTCACTAAAGAAAGCAATAGGTTTACCTTCTTGACTTAATATAGCTCCTATTGCATTACCACTTGCACCACACTCAACTTGAAATACTTTGTTGAAAGTAGGTAAAACCAATACAGGTAATTTAACAATGTTTTGTTTCAAAGTCTCAAAATTCTTATCAACTCCATGTGTCCATTTGAATTCCTTTTTATCTCCTCTCATTATCTTAGTCATAGCATTACAAATAGAACTAAAATTTCTTATGAAATTTCTGTAGAAACTAGCCAAACCATGAAAAGATCTTACCTCACCCACATTCTCAGGTGTAGGCCATTCCAAAATTTCTTTGACCTTCTCAGGGTCCATCTTCAAACCATTAGTTGAAATCTCAAATCTCAAATACACAATCTCCTCTTGCATAAAAGAACACTTTTTTAGATTAATCAATAACTTTTCCTCTTTCAACCTCTGCAATACTTGTCTAATATGCTCAAAATGTTCTTCCTTAGTCTTGTTGAATATTAGAATGTCATCCAAATAAACAATCACAAACTTACCTAAGAATATTTTCATAACTTCATTCATCAACCTCATGAAGGTACTAGGTGCATTAGTCAAACCAAAAGGCATAACCAACCATTCATACAAACCATCTTTTGTCTTGAAAATAGTCTTCCATTCATCACCTTCTCTTATTCTAATATGATGATAGCCACTCTTCAAATCAATCTTGGTAAAATACTTTGGTCCACTCAAACAATTCATTATGCCATCCATCCTCAGCATAAGAAACCTATATTTCACTATGATCTTGTTAATAGCTTTGGAATCAATATACATTCTCCATTCTCCATTCTTCTTAGGTGCTAATACAACAAGTACATCACATGAAATCAAACTTTTTTTGATTAATCCCTTTTGCAGAAACTTGTGCACTTGCTTGTTAAGTTCTTTATTCTCTGCAGGTGTCAATTTATATGGTGCTTTGTTTGGCAAACTAGCTCCAAGAATCAGATCCATACAGTGGCTTATACTTCTTACTGGTGGTAAACCATCAAGAATATCTTCAACGACGATATTTTTATACTCATTCAACAATTCTACAATTTCTTCTGGTACTTGGTTACCACTATATGTTGTCACTCTGTCATTACCAACTTCTACTGCTTGGTCATTACTACCAACACTTGGTCCTCTAGGAACTATAGCAAAACAAACTTGATTCTTTTTCACTTCTTTTTTAAAATTGCTTTCCATTAATTGTGCAAACTTTTATTACAGTACAACTAACCTCATTTGGACTTTCAATCAAAGTCAACAATATTTGCTTCTTCCCATTTACCCAAAGAGTATATTGATTCAATATTCCATCATGTACAACATATCTATAATATTGTCAAGGTCTACCCAAAAAAATATGACAAAAATCCATAGGCATAATATCACACAAAACTTCATCATAGTAATGTCTAATTTTGAACTTCACAAGGAATTGCTCACTTACCAATATCTTATGCTCATCTTTTATCCATGAAACATGATAAGGTTTGGGATGTTTCAGCCTCTACAACTGCAACTTTGTAAGCAACTCTTCTGTTGCCAAATTTGTAGAACTTCCACTATCAATGATCAACTTGCAACATTTTCTAGTCATCTTATATCTGGTCTTGAAAAGACTTCTTCTCAAAATAGGTTCCTCATCACTTCCCTTATTACCTAAGGCACCATTATATTTTCTCTAGCCTTAAGACCACTTGGTGAACTCTCAATGTCTTCTTGAATTACAACATTTCTATTATTCTGTCCACTTTCAGAAGATCTAAATTCAAAAGATCTATGCCCTTCTTTACCACATTTGAAAGAATTACCATAGGAACCACCTCTAGGATAAGAATTACCTCTTCCTCAGTAAGATCCAATACCTCCTCGATAAGAACTACCACCTTTCCTCTCGATCTTGTCTTTGTCATCATTCTTCCATTCAGATTTTCCTTTATCCTATACAAAATTGTCAAATCTACCACCTTCACCATAAGATCTACCTCTACATCTCTAGAATCTACCACCTCTACCTCTTTGTATTTGTTCATGCTTCTTTGTCAAGATCTCCTCAACTTTCAAGGCATATTGATATGCTTCTTCCACACTTTCTAAATTCACATAACTTATTTCATCTTGAATTCTAGATCTCAATTAATTTATGTACCTTGCAATTTTTTGAACATCATCATCCACATGTCTAGATCCGATGTCCAATCTATAGAATTCCTTGGTATACTCTTTCATAGTCATGTCCTTTTGTCTCAAATTTTGCATCTTCCTCAACAAGTTAACTTGGTAATCAACATGAAGGAATTTTTTCTTTACCTTGTTCACCATCTTTGGCCAAGTTATGATCTTCTCCTTTCCTCTCTTTTGTCTATCCATTTGCAATTGCTCCCACCACAGTGAAGCATGACCTTTCAGCCTAGTAACTGCAATCTTCACGTTCCTATTATCAAGAGTGTTTTCATACTCAAAGAACTTCTCCAGATCTAAGATCCAATCTAACACAACATTGGTATCCAATTTTCCATCATAAGGAACAACTTCTGCAATCATTTTTGAATTTACCCTAGATAACACTCTCAACAACCTTACTTCATCTTGGTCTTCTTCCAATTTCAGATTAGAGTTTGGTGGTACTACTTCATCATCACTTACATCATCAAGATGTAATCCTCTCCTCTGGGCTATCTCCATAGCATCTAATCTGGCCGCAATTTGTCTCAATTGATCCAATATAGAATTATCAACATTTCCTCTACCATGAAGCATCTTTACAAATTAGGTTCCTGCAAAATCATAACCCTTTGCAAGTTATAGGTCAAATCCACAGATCTGTAACCCTACAACCAAATTTGAAATAGGGTTTTACACAATCCAATCACCACAAGGATGAACCTCAAGCTCTAATATCACCTTATGCAAGTAAAGGATAGAAGAACTAGGTTCAATTAGCACACCTAATTATCTGAACCACCATGCAAGAGTTAACACAACAAAAGCAAAACATAGAAAACATCAAACAAAGGAGGAAGATGAGATAAACACTTTATTGTTTCATCAAGTAATCAACATACATGCCTAGTTGTAAGGTCTTCTAAGTTATGGCTAGATACAAAATATAACATCCAGATCCACGATCTAGCTTTAAATTTGCATTCCGAGACACATTTATACTTTTTCTTAAAACTTGTTCCCATTTAACTCTAAGCCTAAACATCTTATTTATACTTTCCAAGATGGCTTACAAAACATTCTAGATCATTACATAATCAGAAGGCCAACCCAAAGATGGTCTGCACACATCCCAAGATAAAATCTTATCATAAATATCGCGATTGAAATAAATCCCGTAAGTCAACTTGCACCAAAAACATAGAAAACATGACCAAAATGCTAACACTTAGCATAAACAAGGAAACTCAACACATGAAGAATTACTTGGCATACACTAGAAAACTCAACACAAACTAAAAAACTCAATAGCAACTGGAACTCGATAGCAACTAGAACTCGGTAGCAACTAGAACTCGGTAGTAACTGGCACTCAATAGCAACTGGAACTCAATAGAAATAAGCACTTGGTAGCAACTAGAACTCGGTAACATTTGGCACTTGGTAGTAATTGAAACTAGCACTTGGCAATAACTGGAACTCGACAACAACTGACAGAATTATCTAAAATGCAAGATTACAAGGAAACCTAGGATGCTCCTACATCACCTCCTCTCCATCCCCTTCATCCTTCCCTCCCTCTTCTCTCTTGCACTCTCTATCTCTCCCTCCCCTTTCCCCCCTCTCCTCATTGCTTCCTCTCATACTCTCCCCTCTCCACCTTTCTCTATACACCTCTCTCTCTCTCTCTCTCTCTCTCTCTCTCTCTCTCTCTCCCTCTCTCCCTTCCTCCCTCATTCTCCCTCCCTCCCATTATCCCTCCCCCCTCTCTCTCATGCTCTCCCTCCCCTTACTCCCTTTTTTCTCTTGCACTCTCTCTCCCCCCTTTATTCCCTCTCACACTCTCAACTCTCCCTCCCTCCCCCTTGCCCCCTCTCCCCTCCCTACCCTCTTCTTCCCCCCCCCCCCCACCTCTCTCTCTCCATTTCCTCCCACCCCTCCCCTCCCCTCCCCTCATCTCTCTCTGTACTATACACTCTCCCTTGCTATCTTCTCTTGCTCCCTCCCCCTTTTCATTTTCCTCTCCCACTCCTCCCCCCCTCCCCGCTTTCCCTCACTCTCTCTCCCCTTCTCCATATCACCATTCCCCACCTTTTCCTAAATTAAGCACTCTCTGTTGCTCTTTGCTCCCTCCCACTCTTTTCTCCCTCTTATACTCTCCACTCTCCCTCTCTCCCCTTTCCCCCTCACTCCTCCCTACCCTTTTCTTCCCATTTTCTCCCTCCCCTTCCCTCCTCTCTCCCTTTTATACACTCTCCTTTTCCTCTCACACTCCTCTCTCTCTCTCTCTCTCTCTCTCTCTCTCTCTCTCTCTCTCTCTCTCTGATGCAAGAGCATCTTGTCTTGCCTTTCTATCCTACTCATCTTTTTTCATTCTACCAATTAGTGCCAAATTCCAATTGTTGTCGAGCTGCAATTGTTACCGATTTCTGTGTTGGTCGAGTTGTTCAATATTTGGCGAGTTGCAGTCACCACTAAGTTGTTCAATATTAGTTGATTGAGTTGCCTAGTATAGTGCTTTCATGGCTAAGATTTCCTTCATGTGTTGAGTGAACTCGATGTTTGTTGATGCTTGATTCCTTCTTTGATCGAGTTTGTCTATGATTGGTTCCTAGTGTGAGCCAACTTGTGTATTTAATTTAGGTTGTGAATTTAATGTAAGGATCTTATCTTGGGATGTGTACAGATGGTTTTGAGGTCAACCTTCTATCATGTAATGATCTAGCATCTTTTGTAAGCTATTTTGGAAAGTATAAGGGTGTTAGGTTTAGGTTAGGGATGAGGTTTTTTGAGGGAAGTGTGTCATAAAGGGAGCTAGAGGGGTTAGAATAAAGGCTCTTTGAAAATTTCTATTTGGAATTTCAAAAATCTTTTTGGTCATAATCCAGAAGGCCTCATAGTTGGGCATGTAGCAAGTAATTTGATGAATTAAAAGTATTTTTTTGTTCCTTCTTACCTTTGTGTTGTTCTCCTTTGTTTGCTTCCATTGTGTTTACTCTACAGGGTGATTGGGCTACTAGGTGTGCCCTTGGCCCTAATCTTCACATCCTCCATGTGTCACTCCACCTTTTCATCTCCCACTCCTCCCCCCTCCTTCCCTCCCTCTCTCATACTCTCCCTACCCTTGTCCCTCTTGTTCTCTCTCGTGCTCTCCCACTCCTCCCCCTCCCTCTCATCTCTCTCTTTCTCTCTCCCCTTTTCTCCCCCTCACACTCTTTGCTCTCCCTCACCCCTTTTCCCTTTCTCCCCTTTGTGCCCTCTATTCCCCCCCCCCCCCCACTCTTTCTCCATTTTCTTCACCCCCTCCCTATTAGAATTAAACCATGAACGAAAAATAACAATTACATGCAAATATAACCAATATCAAAAAATAATAGATCACATAGAAAAGAACACAAGACACCAAGATTTAACGTGGTTCACCCAATCCCTGGGCTACATTCACCAAACAATAAGTTTGATATTATTACAATCTAGTAATTACAACATGATTACAATCCATAATCCCTTATAGCTCAATATCGCCACAAGAACCAATTTCACATCACAACTATGAAACAATCCTTAATCCTAAGCTCTTTTATACAAGTATTTTTACCGCTTTAGGGTTATAATTAATAATTACATGTCGACCCAAAATCTTGATCAGTCACCACAATCTAATAATCTCCCACTTGGGGACTAATCAGGCTCCACACTAAACAACAATCTCCCACTTGGAGCTCCCACTAGATCAAACCACCCTAGACTCTGTTGTTCTTTTATTCATGTTCAACCTAGAAGACCAACCAAAGCTAAAGAGGAGTTTAGCTTCTCCCTTGTTACTACCTTTGTCAACATATTTGTTGGATTGTCATTTGTATGTATCTTTTCTAGCTTTAACTTTCCATCCTCCAAAACTGACCGAACGAAATGGTACTGCAATTGTATGTGTTTGGTCTTTGAATGTAGAGTTGAATTCTTTGCAAGATGAATGACACTCTGATTATCTATAAACAAATAATTATCATTCTGAGGATGTCCCAATTCTTCTAAGAAGAACTGAAGCCATATCATCTCCTTGACTGCCTCTATAGCAGCAACATACTCTGCCCCTATAGTGGATAGAGCATTAATCTTTTGTAACCTAGAAACCTAGTTCATGGATGCCCCACCAACAGTAAAGACATAACCTATAGTACTTTTCCTGGTATCAATATCCCCTATCAAATTTGAGTCAACATAGCCCTGTAAATCAATAGTAGAGCTCCTAAAGTGTAGACACTTATTGGATGTTCCTATCAAATATTTGAGAATCCATTTGATTGCATTCCAAGGCTCAATTCCTGGATGACTCATATACCTGCTAATGACTCCCACTACATGTGCAATATCTAGTATTATACATACCATAGCATACATCAAGCTTCTTGCAGCTAAAGTATAGGGTAACTTGGGCATCTTATCCTCATCTTCTTGTGTCTAGGGATACATCTCCTTAGTCAATGTCAAATGACTAAGTAAAGGTGTGTTGATAGCTTTAGCATTCTCCATAGAGAAACGTTACAACACCTTCTCCACATAATCAACCTAAGATAGTGTCAATGTTCTATTCTTCCTATCTCTACAAATCTTCATACCAAGGACTTGTTTTGTTGCCCCAAAATCCTTCATAAAAAATGCATGTGCTAACTGGTGTTTTAGCCCCTTCATATGATCCATGTTAGACCCAAATACAAGCATATCATCAAAATATAAACATAAAATAATGTAGTTGTCATCATTCAACCTCTTAAAATAAACACAATGATCTGAATGACACCTGTGATATCCATGCTCATGCATAAAACTGTCAAATTTTAGATACCATTACCGAGGTGCTTGTTTCAAGCCATATAAACTTTTTGTCAATTTTCATACTAAGTTCTCCTTACCTTTGACCTCAAATCCCTGTGGCTGAGCCATATATATCTCTTCATCCAAATCACCATGAAGGAATGTTATTTTAACATCAAGCTGCTCTAAATTCAAATCTTCAACAGCCACAATACTTAAAATAGTACAGATAGAAGTCATCTTAACAATAGGATAAAATATCTCATCAAAATCAATGTCCTTTTTCTATGCAAATCCTTTTACAACTAACTTGACTTTAAATCTTTTTTTACGTCCATCCTCTTCTTTTAACCTATAAACCCACTTATTCTATAAAGCTCTTTTACCTATAGGCAACTTGAATAAATCTCATGTCTTATTCTTTAGCAAAGAGTCTATTTCATCTTTCATTGCAGACTCCCAATGAATCTTAGTATCCACCTACACAGCTTCATCATAACATTCAGGTTCACTAGCATCAATAAGTAAAATAGAATACAAAGAGGGATAGAATCTTTCTGGAGGTTTAATTTTCTTTATTGACCGTCTAGATTTCACTAGTGTGTGTGGTATTTTTTGTTGCAATTTTTGCACATCATGAGGAATGGTTGGAACATCAAATTTTGGAGTATCACCCAACACTACATAATCATCTTCATTCTTCTCATGTTGCTGCAATAAATCTTTGTACAACACTTTCTTGTTGAATATGACATCCCTGCTTCTTACAATTTTATGATTTTCAAAATCCCAAAGCCTATAACCAAATTCATTAATGCCATATCTAAAAAAATACACATTTCTTTGACTTAGCTTCCAACTTGGTTCTATTTTTAGAATCTATATGAGCAAAAGCTTCACAAGTGAAGGTCTTGAGAAAAGAATAACTTACCTTCTTACTAGTCCATGCTTCTTCTGGAATATCACAACCCAAAGGAGTAGAGGGACCTCTATTAATCAAATATACAATAGTATTCATAGCCTCCACCCACGTGTAAGGGCAACCCAACATGCAACCTCATGCTCCTTGTGTGCTCCATTATAGTCCTGTTCATCCGTTCAACCACTTCATTTTTTTGTGGAGTCCTTGGAATAGTTTTTTGTCTATGAATACCATTAGTGGAGCAATAATCTTCAAATTCATGACTGCAATACTCACCACCATTATTAGATCTGAGACATTTTAATTTCTTACTAGTCTCATTTTCAACCAAGCATTTCCATTTCTTAAAAGTTTGAAATACATAAAATTTTTGTTTAAAGAAATATACCCATACTTTTCTAGTTGTGTTATCAATAAATGTAACATAATAATGAGAGCCACCAAGGGAAGATACCTGAGTTGGTCCCCATACATCAGTATGCACAAGCTCTAATTTCTCCTTCTTCTTTTTCTTCCCAGTCTTCACAAAACTCACTCTCTTTTGTTTTCCATACACAAAATTTTCATAGAAATCCATATTAACACATTTTAAACCTGGTAAAACTTTCTTTCAATGAAGTACTTTCATACCTTTCTCACTCATGTGCCCAAGTCTTTTGTGCCATAGCTCTGTATGAGAATTTATAGTAGCTATTTGTTCTTCTTGCTCAACTACAACAACTATTTCTGAACATTCATTTTTCTTTGAAACAATTAAAGAAGAAGGAACAATATGACCTGTACAAAGATATAAGGTGCCTACTTTCACACCTTTTACTACTACAAGGGAACCTTTTGAAATCTTCCAATTTTTATCATTAAAAGTAACTACACAACCCTCATCATCGAGTTGCCATGCTGAAATTAAATTCCTACTTAGCCTTGGAACATGCCTTACCTCATCTAGTAGCCAATGATTCCCATTCTACAACTTAATCTTAACTTTTTCGTTTCCAACAATCTGACAGGGTTCATTGTCCCCCAAATAAACAAGTCCAAAATCCCCTTGGACATAATCAATGAAATAACCTCTATGAGGTGTAGCATGAAATGAAGCACCAAAATCTAAAACCCATGAATCATCAACACTTTCTAAAGACAGAAGCAAAGCATCCTCTTCAGATTTGTTACTTACCACATTTGCCTCCTTGTCTCCAACTGGTTTGTTTCCTTCATTTTTCTTTCGATTCCAAAAATCTTTTTTTTTGTGCCCTGGTTTCCCACAGTACCAATAGTCATTTAGTCCTCTCAATTGAGACCTCCTTCCCTTTGACTTTCCTCTTAATTTCTCACGATTTTCAGAATTACTTCCTCTCTCTGTCGTTATGCCCCTACTTTGTGCATTCAAAGCACTTCATAATGTAGATCTACTTGAGGTTTTCTTACAAGTTTCCTTACTCAAAACAACACCAATCACATCATCATATTTTAGGGTACTAGATCTAGAAACATAATTACTCACAACTATTGCCAGTCCATTCCAACTTTCAATCAAAGAACACAAAATTAAGAGATCCCTAATTTCTTCATCAAAATTGATACCCATAGAAGATAACTAACTAATAATAGTATTAAACTCATTTAAATGATCTGCAACAGATCCACCTTCTGCCATTTTCATATTAAATAAACACTTCATGTGAAATACCTTGTTTGAAGTGGAGGGCTTTTCATACAGTTTCGCTAGGGTTTGCATCAATTCTTCTATCATCTTTGCTTTTGTAATATTAATTGCCACTGATGGTGCCAAGCATAATTGAATGCTTCCAAGTGTCTTTTCTATCTAAAAGATCTCATTCATCATTTGACATAGATCCCTGATTCTTGGCTTTGCCTTCCAATGACTTCCATAAATCCTTCTGATAAAGATAGCTTTCCATTTGCATCTTCCGTAACTGGAAGTTCTGCCCATTAAACCTATCAACCCTTAGCTTACCCTCGTCTGCCATTTCTCCCACTCAACTGTGAGACCTTCCTATAGAGGATAACTAAAAAACAACCTTGCTCTAATACCACTTGTTAGAATTAAACCAAGGATAGAAAATAACAATTACATGCAAATATAACCAATATAAGAAAATAATAGATCACATAGAAAAGAACACAAGACACCAAGATTTAACGTGGTTCACCCAATCCTTGGGTTACGTCCACCAAACAACAAGTCAAATATTATTACGATCCAATAATTATAACCTAATTACAATCGATAATCCCTTACAACTCAATATCACCGCAAGAACTAATTTCACATCACAACTATGAAACAATCCCTAACCCTAAGCTCTTTTATACAAGTATTTTGACTTCTTTAGGGTTATAATTAATAATTACATGTCGGCCCAAAATCCTGATCAGTCACCACAATCTAACACTCCCCTCCCCTTCCCTCCGCTCCCCTTCCCCCCCTCTCTCTTCCTCTTATACACTCTTCTTTTCTCTCTACTCTTACTCCCTCTCCCTTTTCCTTTTCCTCTCCCATTCTGCCCCCTCTCTCCCCCACTTTCCCTCACTCCCTCATGCCTTCTCCATGTCACCTTCCACCGCTTTTCCTAACTTATGCACTCCCCCTTACTATCTTCTCTTTCTTTACACACTCCACTCTCCCTCCCTCCCCTTTGCCCCCTCTCCCCTCCCCACCTTTTTCTCCATGTCACCATCCCCCACTTTTCCTAACTTATGCACTCTCCCTTACTATCTGCTTTTGCTCCCTTCCCCCCTTTTCTCTCTTACACTCTCCACTCTCTCTTCCCCCCCCTTCCCCCTCTCTCCAATTTTTCTCTTGCTATCCCCTTTCTCTTCCTCTTATACACCCTCCCTTGCTCTCTTCTCTTGCTCCCTCCCCCTTTTCATTTTCCTTTCCAACTCCCCCCTCCCTCTCTTGCTTTCCCTCACTCTCTATCCCCTTCTCCATGTCACCGTCTCCCCTTTGTCCCCTCTCCTCCCCCCTTTTCTCCCTCTCACACTCTCCACTCTCCCTCCCTCCCCATTCCCTCATTCCCCACTCCCCCCCCTTTTCTACATTTCCACTCTCTCTCCCTCCCCATTTCTCCATTCCCCACTCCCCTCGCCCTTTTTGACATTTCCACTCTCTCTCTCCCTCCCATTGCCCCTTTCTCTCTATCCCACCCCCTTTTCCTTTTCCTCTCCACCTCCCCCCTCCCTCCTTCACTTTCCTCTCTCTCTAGCTCTCCCCTTCTCCATGTCACCATCTCCCCTTTGTTCCCTCTCATCCCCCCATTTTCTCCCTCTTACACTCTCCACTCTCCCTCCCCCCTTGCCCCATTCCCCACTCCCCCACCCCTTTCTCTATTTCCGCTCTCCCTCCCTCCCCTTGCTCCTCTCTCTCTCTATCCCACTCCCCCTCCCATTCTTTCTTTCCCTCACTCTCTATCCCCTTCTCCATGTCACCATCTCCCTTTTGCCACCTCTCCTCCCCCCTTTTCTCCCTCTGACACTCTCCACTCTCCCTCCTTCCCCCTTGCCCCATTTCCCACTCCCCCCTACCTTTTTCTATATTTTCACTCTCTCTCTCTCCCTCCCTCCCCTCCCTCCTCTCAGCTCTCTCTATCCCACCGCCTTTTCCTCCTCTCTCTCTCCCCTTCTCCATGTCACAATCTCCCCTTTGTCCCCTTCCCTTCCCCTTGCAACATTCCCCACTCACCCCTTCCCCCCACCTTTTTCTCCATTTCCTCCAACCCTCCCTCCCCCTTGTCCCATTGCCCACTCCCCTTGCCCTTTTCTCCACTTCCAATCTCCATCCCCGCTTTCCGCTCTCTCTCTCTCTCTCTCTCTCTCTCTCTCTCTCTCTCTCTCTCTCTCTCTCTCTCTCTCTCTCTCTCTCTCTCTCTCTCCCACTCCTCCCCTTCCGTCACTCATTTTCCCTCAATCTCTCTCCCCTTCTCCATGTCACTCACCCTCTCCCCTCCCCTTTTTCCCACTCACACTCCACTCTCCCTCCCTCCCCCTTGCCCCATTCCCCACTCCCCCCCACCTTTTTCTCCATTTCCATTCCCCATCTCTCTCCTTTGCCCTCTCTCTCTATCCCACTCCTCCACCTCCCTCCCTCATTTTCCCTCGGCCTCTCTCCCCTTCTCCATGTCACCATCTCCCCTTTGTACCCTCCCCTTTTCCTATTTTTCCCTCTCACACTCTCCCTCCCTCCTCTCTCCTCCCTCTCACACTCTCCCTCCTTCCCCTCCCTCCCTTACTTTCCCTTACTCTCTCTACCCTTCTCTATGTCACCATCTCCCCTTTTCCTTCTCCCCAACTCCTCACCTTCCCTTGTTATTTCTCCCCTTATCCATGTCACCATCTCCCCTTTTACTTCTCTCCCACTCCTCACCCTCTCTCCCTCACTTTCCCTTGCTCTTTCTCCACTTCTCCATGTCACCATCTCCCCTTTTCCTTTGCCTCTCCCACTCCACCCCTTCCCTCCTTCACTTTCTTTGCTCTCTCTCCCCTTCTGTATCCCTCCATTTTTCTTTCACACTCTCCATCCCTCCCTCCTCCTTGTCCCATTCTCCACTCCCTCATCCTTTTCTCCATTTTCATTCTCTCTCCCTCCCCTCCCTCCCTTACTTTCCCTTGCTCTGTCTCCCCTTCTTTGTGTCACCATCTCCCCTTTTCCTTCTCTCCCACTCCACACCCTCCCTCCCTCACTTTGCCTCATTCTTTCTCCCCTTCTCCATGTCACCATCTCCCTTTTTCATTTTCCTCTCCCACTCCTCCCCCTCCCACCTTCACTTTCCCTTGCTCTCTCTCCCCTTCTCCATCCTTCTATATCCCTTTCATATTCTCTACTCTCCCTCCCCCCTCCTTTTCTCCATTTCCACTCTCTCTCCCTCCCCTTCCCTCCTCTCCCTTCCCTTAGCCTCCCTCCCTCATGCTTTCTCCCCTTCTCCATGTTACCATCTCTCCTTTTCCTTTCCTCTCCCACTCCTCTGCATCCCTCCTTCACTTTCCCTCACTCTCTCTCCCCTACTCCATGTTACCATCTCCCTTTCACACTCTTCCTCCCTCACCCTTGCCCCATTCCCCACTCCCCTCTTCCTTTTCTCCATTTCCACTCTCCCTCCCTCCCCTTCCACCCTTCCCCTTTTCCCTTCTCTTCTCCCACTCCTCCTCCCCTCCCTCCCTTACTTTCCCTCACTCTTTCCACCCTTCTCCATGTCACCATCTCCCACTCCTCCCCCCCTGCCCTCTCTCTCTCTCTCTCTCTCTCTCTCTCTCTCTCTCTCTCTCTCTCTCTCTCTCTCTCTCTCTCTCTCTCCCCCTTCTCCCCCCCCTTCTCCATATCACCAAGGATGAAGAATGTAGTCAAAGATGCATGCAAAGCTTGCAATCTCTGCAGAAAGGTGATAGCCTCTCCCCTTTTCCTTCTTATATCCCACTCCTCACCCTCCCTCCATTATTTTCCCTCACTCTTTGTCCCCTTATCCATGCCACCATCTCCCCTTTTCCTTCTCCTCTCCCACTCCTCACCCTCCCTCCCTCACTTGTTGTCCCCTTCTCCATGTCACCATCTCCCCTTTTCCTTTTCCTCTCCCACTCCTCGCCCTTGCCCCATTCCCCACTCCCCCCATCCTTTTCTCCATTTTCACTCTCCCTCCCTCTCCTTCCCCCCTTCCTCCCCCCCTCCCTCCCACCCTCACCCTCCGTCCCTCCCTTACTTTCCCTCACTCTTTCTCCTCTTCACCATGTCACTATCTCCCCTTTTCCTTTTCCCCTCCCACTCCTCCTCCCTCCTTAACTTTCCCTCACTCCATCTCCCCTACTCCATGTCACCATCTCCCCTTTTCCTTTTCCTCTCCCACTCCTCCTCCCTCCTTCACTTTCCCTCACTCTATCTCCCCTAATCCATTTCACCATCGCCCTTTCACACTCTCCCCCTTGCCCCATTCCCCACTCCCCCTGTCCTTTTCTCCATTTCCACTCTTCCTCCCCCCTCTCCCTCCCTCTCCCTCCCTCCCTCACTTTCCCTCTCTCTTTCTCCTCTTATCCATTCACCATCTCCCCTTTTCCTTCTCCTCTCTCACTCCTCACCCTCCCTCCCTCACTTTCACTTGCTCTTTGTCCCATTCTCCATGTCACCATCTCTCCTTTTCCTTTTCCTCTCCTGCTCCTCCCCCTCTCTCCTTCACTTTCCCTCGCTCTATCTGCTTTTTACACTCTCCATTCTCCCTCCCTCCCCCTTGCCCCATTGCCCCATTCCTTACTCCCCCCATCCTTTTCTCCATTTTTACTCTCCCTCTCTTCCCTTCCCCACTTCCCCCCCCCCACGCCCCCCCATCTCCCTCCCTCACTTTCCCTCACTCTTTCTCCCCTTCTCCACGTCACTATCTCCCTTTTTCCTTTTCCTCTCCCACTCCTCCTCCTCCCTTCACTTTCCCTCACTCTATCTCCCCTACTCCATGTCACCATCTCCCCTTTTTATTTTCCTCTCCCACTCCTCCTACCTCCTTCACTTCCCTTGCTCTATATCCCCTACTCCATGTCACCATCTCCCTTTCACACTCTCCCCCCCCCTCCCCCTTACCCCATTCCCCACTCCCCCCGTCCTTTTCTCCATTTCCACTCTCCCTCCCTCCCCTTCCACCCTCTCCTTTTCCTTCTCCTCTCCCACTCCTCTCCTCCCACCCTTACTTTCCCTTGCTCTCTCTCCCCTTCTCCATGTCACCATCACCCCGTTTCCTTTTCCTCTCCCACTCCACCCCCTCCCTCCTTCACTTTTCCCTACCTTCTCTCCCCTTCTACATCCCTCCATCTCCCTTTCACACTCTCCATCCCCCCTCCCCCATGCCCCATTCCCCACTCTCCCTCGTCCTTTTCTCCATTTCCACTCTCCCTCCTCCCCTCCCCTCTCCCACTCCTCACCCTCCCTCCTTCACTTTCCCTTGCTCTATCTTCCCTACTCCATGTTACCATCTCCCTTTCACACTTTGCCCCTCCCTCCCCCTTGCTACATTCCCCACTTCCCCCATCATTTTCTTCATTTCCACTGTCCCTCCTTCCCCTTCCACCCCTCCCCTTTTCCTTCTCCTCTCCTACTCCTTCCCTCCTTCCCTTACTTTTCTTCACTCTCTCTCCCCTTCTCCATGTCACCTTCTCCCCTTTTGCTTATCCTCTCCCACTCTTCACCCTCCCTCTCTCACTTTTCTTTGCTCTTTCTCCCCTTCTTCATGTCACCATTTCCCCTTTTCCTTTTCCCCTCCCACTCCACCCCATCCCTCCTTCACTTTTCCCCACTCTCTCTCCCCTTCTGCATCCCTCCATCTCCCTTTCACACTCTCCAACCCCCTCCCCCTTGCCCCATTCCCCACTCCCCCTTGTCCTTTTCTCCACTTCCACTCTCCCTCCCTCCCCTCTCCTCTCCCAATCCTCCCCTTGCTCTCTCTCCCCTTCTCCATGTCACCATATCCCCTTTTCCTTCTCCTCTCCCACTACTCACCCTCCCTCCCTCACTTTCCTTCACTCTTTCTCCCCTTCTCCATGTCACCATCTCCCCTTTTCCTCTTCCTCTCCCACTCGTCTCCTTTCCTCCTTCACTTTCCTTCACTCTCTCTCTCCCCTTCTGCATCCCTCCATCTCCCTTTCACACTCTCCCTCCCTCCTCTTGCCCCATTCCCCACTCCCCCCATCCTTTTCTCCATTTCCACTATCCCTCCCTCTCCTTCCACCCTTCCCTTTTTCCTTTTGATCTCCCACTTCCCCTCCCTCCCTTTCTTTCCCTTGCTCTCTCTTCCTTTCTCCATGTCACCATCTCCCCTTTTCCTTCTCCTCTCCCACTCCTAACCCTCCCACCATCTCTGCTTTTCCTTTTCCTCTCCCACTCCTCCCCCTTCCTCCTTCACTTTTCGTCACTCTCTCTCCCCTACTCCATGTCACCATCTCCCTTTCACACTCCCCCTCCCCCTTGCCCCTTTCCCCACTCCCCCCATCCTTTTCTCTATTTCCACTCTCCCTCCCTCCCATTCCACCCTTTCCTTTTTCCTTCTCCTCTGCCACTCCTCCCCTCCTTTCCTTACTTTTCCTCAATCTCTCTCCCCTTCTCCATGTCACCATCTTCCCTTTCATTTCTCCTCTCCCACTCCTAACCCTCCCTCCCTCACCTTCCCTCACTCTTTCTCCCCTTCTCCATGTCACCGTCTCCCCTTTTCCTTTTCCTCTCCCACTCCTCCCCCTCCCTCCTTTACTTTCCCTCGCTCTCTCTCCCCTTCTCCATCCCTCTATCTCCCTTTCACACTCTCCACTCTCCCTCCCTCCCCCTTGCCCCATTCCCCACTCCCCTCGTCCTTTTCTCCAATTCCACTCTCTCAACTCCTCCCCTCCCTCCCTTACTTTCCCTCACTTTCTCTCCCCTTCTCCATGTCACCATCTCCCCTTTTCCTTCTCCTCTCCCACTCCTAATCCTACCTCCCTCACTTTCCCTTGCTCTTTATCCCCTTCTCCATGTCACTATTTCCCTTTTCCCTTTCCTCTCCCACTCCCCCCCTCCCTCCTTCTCATGAGCTTACTAATAAAATTGAGGTTTCTATTGTGGAAACTTTAAACTCCCACCTCCGAAAAACTTCTAAGAAGACTTAGTATTTTATTGTGATGGTTTTTCTATGAGTTGTTTAGATGGTCAACTAGGACATACACTAGAGTTTGTCTTCATGATTTCTTTTATGATGTATATCTATTCAATATATTATGATGAGTGTGTGTTTTAACTTTGGAAGTTTATTTATATTTACTTAGGTTGGGAGAACCAACTTGTTTTCGAGTTGCATGTTAAGGAACCGAGTTTGATCTTTATGAGTGTTGCACCTATATATTTGATGTTCTAATGGTAGAAGGAACATTTTGTTTGAATGTGTAACCTAGTGCAAGTTGTTCTCCCCATTATATCCAATTGCAGTTGTGATTTCTCTTCCATTGCCCTTAATGGCCGCCATATTTGTGTTGTACTTTCTATCACATACTTTGGGTGGAAAGTGCAACTAGAAGTATATTGAGTGTAAACTTTTAATGTACCCCTATTACTATATGCCTCTGGTTTGTGAAAATATTGGATTGGAAATTTATAATCTAGACATATATTGATTAACCAATGTGACTCATTTGTCAAAACATACAGGGGAACTTACAATGTACCTCTAGTGCAATACACCACTAGTTTGTGAAAACATTAGATTGATAACTTAAATCTAAACATGCCTTGAATAGCCTATGCAACTTGTCTGTCAAAACATACTAGGGACTTGTAAATCTGTATTGACACATAGGGCAATTTGATTGTGAAAAACGTGGATTGGAGAATGCTAATTATGTATGCCTTGCAACATAGTTCTATAAATCAAGTATGTTCTTGGAAAATATTTCTATGTTAACACATCATTTCTTGGCTATATTGAAAGTATGTTCTATAAACTTTTATTTATATAATACATCAATAAAATGTGGTCACAGGGAATGCTAACACTATGATTGCAAGCACAAACAAGATCAAGGTTTAGAATATTTCAAGAAATTGCAATGGGTAGGTGTATACTCAAAATCTATAACATTTACATATATCATGTCTCCCTATGTCAAAATGGGAGCCTTAGAACATAGTGTGAACATTTGTCAAAGCATAATGATAGATCAATATTATTAGATGTTTTAGTGGTAACTATCTTGGTTTCTATGCTTCAAAAATGTGGAAGTATAAACAAGGAATTTAAATTTATTGATAGAATTACTCACAAATATGTGCTTACATGGTACTAATGGCATAAAAAAGAAAACTAAATTGTAAATTTTGCAATAAAGAGAAACATTTTCTTCAAGACAACAAGTTCAGTCTACTTTCATCGCCACTACCTTATAATAAGTTATTTGAGATGAGTAATTTTAAAACTTATTACATAATAATTCCTCCAATACATATGTATCTAGAGACCAATCAAATATAGTGGCCATTCTATATGATTTATTCTAGATGATTTTGTAGTTCCATCCTTTCTCAGCTAAATTGAAATGATATTGTACAATAGAATATTTATTTTTAATAGAACATAGAAATATTAATACACAAGTGCCACATCAATGCAAACATATGGAATGGGGCACAAGTACCAATTTTTAAAATATTTGTTCAGTGATTCTCAACATGAGCTATAAATGTTGGTTATACTATGTGAATTTTTTTTAAAAAAATATATTTAAGTGACATAAGATTTAGCCAAACATTGTTAAAATTATAGAAAACAAATGGAATTGCAATCAAGAGGAAATATAAAAATGTAGGATGCCTCTAAGGATCGTGTTTTGAAATTTTTGTCATTCATAGAGCACATGCATGATGAAGGAGGAAGAGGGCGTCACAATTTGGTGAGAATTTATTCCAAAAACATACTTGATTTATAGAACTAGTCAACCATTGTTGAAAGTGCTTCTAAATGCTTGGATAATCTCATGAAATGCTGCATAAAAGAATGTAAAGCTCAAAGGATAAGAGTAAGATACAAATGAATTCAAATATAGAAATAATTATGAAACCCATAGTTTAAGTGAATTTGGGTGCATTCTCATCGATTTCATCTATCACTCTATAATGATGATCACCTATTTAAACTCCAAAATCTCAACAAACCTAAAAGCTCAAATATCCCTTAACCCAAACAAACCCAATATGCTTATACACTCCAAACTAATTGAACTTAAAAAATATTACCACTTGATAGACCAATGCATCCAGAAGATCACAAACAAAAGGAGAATCCTATTGTGGTGGACTTATGCATGGACAAAAGTTTACATCTCAAATTTGAGAATTAAAACCTTATAATTAATAGTCACCCTCAAAAAGTTGACTCCACTACTCTTAATGTTTTTAATTGATTTTCAATATATCTTTACCATATCCATTATACACCAAGATGTAATTTCTACTAATTAAACATTTGTAAGATTTTACACGTATATGTATCTCACAAGTAGATATCTCACGAGTAGAGCTCATACTTAGATGCTTCGTGTGAAAGGAAAAGGGGGTTTTCTAAGGAATATGCGCACCCGAAACTAGTTGGTTGTTTCTTCGCAAACAAGGTTAAACTCCTCTCTTGAAAAATGTAGTCCCGTCAAAGATATGTTTGCCACCAACTTCCAAAGTAGATTAACATAACATTACAAAATGTGTTTTACACTGACTTTCAAAATAGTTTAACATAACATTACAAAATAGATTATACAATATACATAAGAACTAGCCACTACATTATAACAAGGATGCATTGCATCTAGTTCTTGCCAATAGTAATCTAGTTTTACTATGTATCCAGTTGGAAGAAGTAATATTAATTTATGATTTGTTGTCCTCATAAGGAGGACAAATGTTGTCACTTAGAAATGACCATTATTAATTGTAGATGAAATTAGAATAATGTGTATCAAAACATAACATTAGAAAATAGTCAAGAAAAATGTGTATGAAATATATGTATTATTTTACAAGTTGTGAGCTCATAGAATTTTAAAATATATTTTTAATAATAAATAGAATTGAAATTTTAAGAAAAATAGAGAATAGGAAAATCTTTCAAATTGCATTACAATAGAAGTATCCTTAACACATGTTAAAATGAACTTTTTGAGAAAGTTATTATGTGTTAAAATGTATCATGTGGGTGAATCTCATTATCAAGATGCCTATTCTATGAGTTTGTTGCCTTCAAGAATGAACTTTGACATTGAAATGAAAGTTCCATCTACTTTTATATTGAAAACTAACTCAACATACTCCATGTAATATATAACATTGATGCATATAATCATCTATAATCCCTATTTATAAGATACTCCCTTTACTATACATATAGGTTTCTCAAATACTAAGACTAAACCATTATGTAGTGCTACAACAAAAATAATCCTTGTCAAAGAATTTTGTACACCTTAGGTCAGTCTTAGCTCTACCTGCACCTACGGTCCTTTGCATCAATTATATAATGCTTGGCAATATCTGGCACTTCAGCCTAGCTAGCAGCCAGAGACGAGGATCCAAAAGATTAAGTTAGTGCTTTGTCATGTCTTCTAAATGTTGCTTCCTTCGACACCTGTTCTGGCTAGGTTTGTTAGTATTAGATGAGATTTGCTCCTTGAATAGATACACCTATCGATCTCCATTGCTTCATTCATTCCAATTGTTAGCCCTCACTGATGCACAATAATCTGCTTGGTAAGGAGAGCATCTAGATCAAGCTTTCAAAGGGGCACCCCTTATATAGTACAATCTCACCAGATGCTTATGCACACAACTAGACAAAGAGTTCTTATTTTTAAGCAAAATCAGAAAAATTGTAACAAGAACTTCTATGACCCTCCCATAGTCATTACTACAACACCTATTGATATAGAATAAATTTGGAATAAGCATAAGCATTTGATACTTATTACAATTTCAGGTATATATTAACTTCTTGTATAAAATTTTAAAATTATATAAAAGAAAAATCATTTATCAATGTGAATCTATTGAGATAACAAGATTATGTTTTAATGCTTGAATATGTCAATGAGAAATCAAATTTCTTTTGTCCAAAATGATTTGAAAAAAGCTAAACAAAATTGTTAATGTAGAAATGAAATAGACCACATTTTTTACTCATAATTTAGACAACACCCACTAAACTCACCAATCAAAACATGGTGTACTGAACATTCTCTTAAAAAGATTTATATATTTTATTAAAAAAAAATGTTTTAGTTTCACAATCCATATTTCACACAAATTTTTAACTACTACTTCATATACAAAACAAAGCAATTCTTAAGGACAAAAGCCATCAATCCTCATTATTATTGGCACAAATAAGATACCAATACAAATGGTAACAAGAGAAAAATACCAAAAGGCAACATGCAACCTTAAAAGAAAAACCTGCAAACAGTTCAAACCCAAGTTGCACAGGCCAAACAACATTTGAAATGAATAACATAGGTAATGAATTAGTTTGACAAAGTCTTAAGATACCCATATGCCTAGTCTAATGGTAAGGGTCTATTGTGCATTGGTAGGTAGAAAAACCAGGTCTCATAGCTAAGGAACTTAATTTTCTTAATTTTCCTAGAGTATCTACCTCACTCCGAGATAAAATTTAAGATCTTTTATATAGATTCTGGAGTTGTAAATAACTGCCCTTGACCTTGCTACATTTGTTAGGACTAATCTTTGTCTCCCCATGCTTGTCACTATTGCTTGTCCTCCACATTATATTCTCCATATTTATTTCACACCTCACTTACCATTGTTTTACCTTGGTTTTGGTAGTATACTTATCTTTTCTCCTCGTAGACTGATTGAAAAAAGAGCTTCTTTAAATAAGTAGTAAATGCACCACTCAACATACTAAAAAATGTTGATGTTATTAAATTTGGTTCAAAAAAATATTAAATACATTTTACTTTTATCCTTACTCTAAATGGTTAAATTGTATAATTTCTTTAACATTGTCATAAATAAGAAATGGCAAAAAAAGAAACCTGAAAGTTGTTCAAGGCTTCAAGCTACAAGATGATTTTTTTTCAATTTAGCGATAGATTTTGGCCTGCTGAAATAGATAAATAGAAAAAACTTAACAAAAAATACACGCTCATACAAACCAAATTAGACATGTTTCAACAACTTAGAAAAACTCCTTTCAATACTTACTTTGTTAGAAAATAACCCAGTGTTAATACCTAACTAAAAATTGGCAAGAAAATTGATGGTCGAAAAATTAATTTAATACGAGATTTGACTATTGATTTGTTAATCACTCACTTCGAGGAGTTGCAAGAAAAACAATTAGATCATGATATAAAAAGCCTCATAAAAACAAAGATGATTTTTTCGACAAGATATCCACCACAAATAAGAAGAAACATAAAAAATGAAGACATAAAAAAATATACACCTGTGAAATTGTATGGTAGTTGTTAAAAATTGGAAAGATGTGTCTACTATGATCTAGGTCCTCCCAGTTTAAACATTTCATTTCTTTGTCATAGCAAATGTATCCAATCCCACTCATATTTGTGCCAATAGGAAAGAAGAGTTGCAATGTGCCATCTCTGCACTACCATGGAGAATTAAATATTAAATACCAAAGCAACAAGCACATAATGTTAGAAGAGTAAGGCAATAGTCTAAGCATTCCTCAAACAAAAGTGATGTCCACGTTACCAAAAGAAATAACTTTACAGTTTGCACATTATGGAAAGCAAAATGATAGCTAAAATATGCATCACAACTTCTTATTGGAATGCCCATGAAATTTACCTTCAAACCCTACAGAAGATCCCCACAGACAAAATTTGAATTGACAAGACCAATTGCTGATCATTCATGTCTTTAGCCACACATTCATAAGAAGGGCAACAAGATTGTACAGAATCAGTGTAGCTTACAAAATTATTTCAATTCAGAAAATATGATATGAAAAAAAAGAGAAACTTAAATTAAAAGCTAGGTAATCTGAATTTTATAATACAAAAAATAAAGCTAAAAATTAAAAAAAACATATTTACATCTCTAACGCCAGTACTTGTGCCTGCATTGTACATGCACATCACCATGATTTCTGCTGGCTTAATTAAACAATAAATTTAAACTCTATTGCGAGATATGGTGCTCTACTACCTTTGCAACTTGCCTTGTAAAAACTGTGATGCACCAATGATTTCTAGCAAAGATGTTGACTAGAAAAAAGTACCAATAGAAACAAATTGATTATTTGCTTAAAATTATGCATTCAAAGTGAATAGTTTGATTGTCTCATACTATTTTAAACCAACCATATGCTTAAGAAAGAAATGAATGCACTACACACAAGTTCCATGGTGTCTAATTATTTAGTCAACATATATGTAACATGTGAATTCTAACAATATTTTCTTGGCCTAAAAACATGATTGTGAATGTTCTTTAGACTGACTTGGAAGGGAAGATTAGATGTGGATAGATTTTTTTTTGACAAAAATAGATGTTTCTAGAATGTGTTGGAAGGATAAGAAACATGTGAACATATTTTTTTTTGACAAAGATTAGAAATTTGTAGAAATTGCATTAAAATAGATGTTTCCAGAATGTGTTGGAAGGAAAAAACCATGTGGACAGATTTTTTTTTTGACAAATATTAGATATTTGTAGAAATTGCATTAATTACAACCACGCACCAATGCTAGATTTTTTTGAAATGCTTTTTAAAAAGTTAATGTTGATGGAAAAATATTTCATTTTGATATCAAGTAAATATTAGGACTGTTCCACCATGACTGTTCATTGTACTAGCCAATAGGAAGATAAATAAAAAATTTCTAAAAAATTTCATTATATAAAAAAAAATTAAAAAAACATTTGTAAAAATTCTATGATTTAATTGGTTCAGAGAAGAAACAAAATAACATTCAGTAAATGCTATAGTATCTGCCTATGGCAGGAACTAACAACTCTCTGTAGTTATATGGGAAAAGAGTGCGGAAAGAGTGTATAGAATGGCTATTAAGAAGTTGCGACAATGTCTAATGATATATGGAGGTTTTGCACTTTTAAATTAATTAATAAATTTAAAAAAACGTCACATCTGGTACAAATATTCTGCTATTTAGCCACAGGCGTATGCAGTAGAGGTTAAGATCTGACGCGCACAGCTAAGTTTTGTCCATTGCGGTTCTGTCTGTGAGTATCATTACATTCTCCTTCCTTTGAATTCAAACTCTAATATGGACGGACTGAAGCCTTACATCCCTGCCGCCACTAGAGTTTCTTTCTATGGTATGAGATATCATGTGTTTTTGAGTTTTAGGGGAAAAGATGTGAGAAAGACTCTGGTTGATCATCTCTTCCAAGCTCTCTTTGCAGCTGGATTGATTGTGTTTCTTGACACCCACAAGTTAAAGAAAGGGGAAAACATTGATTTAAGCCTGGAAAATGCAATTAAGAGCAGCGCAATATGCATTCCTATATTTTCCAAAGGCTATGCAAGTTCGGCATGGTGTCTTAGGGAGGCTGCCTCAATGTTGGAATGTCTTGGGTTAATCATTCCTCTCTTTTATGAAATGGAGCCAACCCATGTCAGATATTCTCAAGGAGAATCCAGCCCTTATAAAAAATCATTTGAAAAGCATTACAAACATCCAGCTCGATATTCAAGAGAAGAGATCGGTCAGTGGAAGGATGCCATTGAGCAGATATGTTCTCGATCAGGCTGGTCACTAGATATGACTGCAGGGTAAGTAGTTTCCTTCACTTTTTCTCCTTGTTTATTCCAAGTCCCGTTAATAGCGCAGAATCAAATCCACAGCCCAAATCTTCATATCTTTGAAATGTTCAACTCTTACGGTGAGCTTTCATTATAAGTAAGAAAGAAATGAATGGAATTTTGATTGAAATCTCTTTGTTTTGATCTTCATACGGTGCATTTCTAAATGCAAATTTAATTTTAATGAATTCTTTTGGTTTTCGCTTCTCTTTGCTGGCCATTTTCGTTGAACAAGAGCAGTCTTTCATGTATTGGCAGTAGCCAACAACAGGGGCCTCGTTCTGATGTAGGAGAATTTAGGGGCATTGGACAATTCTACATGTATTTAAAGTATTATTATTTTTAATTTTTTATTATAGTTAAGTAGTTGAAAATGAATGCAATCATATATAGATTTTTATGTACTGGGCTCGGAAAAGTGTTCAAGAGAACACAGAAGTTTGAAATTACAATATTTGTGGCCTTCTCGTTGAACAGAACTGTAATTTCAAGAAGGTACACCTTTTTCTATCGTTCATAATGGTTAAATTATAAAGAAAAAAATAGGTTGCTGACATAATTAAAAAAATGATTATTCTTAATAATGTAAAAGGACAAAGCTGTTTTGAAGTTTGAATTAATAATTTTCATAAGTTAAAAAATTAGCATGTAAACTTTTGATTTTTTTTAAAACTAGAAATAAAAATATTGAATTGTAATTGGTGGATTAAAAGTCTTTTAATAACTGAGTTAACAAAAACTCGTCGCAATAGTGTGTAGTCTATATTAAGTATTCTCTTCAAAAAGTTGAAAGGTCATTTATTAGTTGTGTGTCTCTTATCTTGACTGAGATGTATGGTTCATTAGAAGGGGAGTGAGATTTTCAATAGGCAAATTTTTTTATAAAAAGAAGGCTTGGATTAGAGGTTATTCTTTGGTAGTTGAGTTCTTCTCTTCATAGATAAAAGAAATAATAAGGAATCTAGAAGAATAGCTTGCTGCTTTATCTTACAAATTTGTAAAGCTGAAGTGAGTAATAGTTTGCAACTGAAATAGAATAACATGTGTAAATTTTCACTCTCATTGAGAAATAAAAGACAAGTTATTTTCCACAACTTTCTTCCATAAACTATTCATTTTGAATAATTCCTTTATAGAATTAGAAAAGATGAACTTCAAATATATTATAAAAGTTCCTTTTATAATTTTGGATTTACTCTTTAAAGTAAAATAGAAAAATAATTCTATATTTTGATATGTATTCAATTAAATATTAATATAGTTTAAAATATACAGAAAATATGAATAATTTTGAAGTCTTACTATTTAGCATATTTATATTTTTCCTCTGCCTTTCCTTTCACTTTCCTGAAGGAAGAGCTTAAAAACCTAACGCAGTAATGATTGAAAAAGTAGAGTTAGAAAACAGATTAGAAAGGATGATCTTTTAGACACGTTTAGATATGAAAGACAGCTGATGCAGATGAGTATGAGGAATTCTGACCTTAAGCTTTCCTCCATAAGCATCAGATAAGAAGCAAGGAAATAAAAATCTTCAGAGATAGTTTAATTCTAACTTCAACTTCAGATATGGCAGAGTGTTTCAATCTTGCTTTTTACCATCAGTTTGAATTGTGGTTACCGATTTTACGGTTTGTTTGGCCTTAACTATTTGTTGAAGCAGTATTTTAAGGTGCATGTATTTTGCATACTTTGTTTGCGGTAGTATAATTTGTATAAAGCATGCTCGATATGTTTCTTGTAATAGCATAATGATTAATAAAGTTTTATTCATTTTTTAGAGGCTCTTTCTGTATGTTTTACATTTTGCTTTATGCTAAATCAAAACTATTTGTTCAAGCCGTAATGTGCATGCATTTTGCATACTTTGTTAGCGGGAGTTTAATTTGTATAAGGCATGTTCGATATGTTTCTTGTAACAACAACAATGATTAAACAAGTTTTATTCATTATTTAGAGGCTCCTTCTGTATGTTTCACATTTTTCTTTAAGCTAAATCAAGTGTGCTAAATTCTACAGTTCAGAGACAGTTATGTGAACTTACTCATTTTCATCAATTGTACACGATTAAAAATTACATAAAACATTTAAAACAAGGGCTGCAGGGCTGCAGGGGTGCTTAGTTCCTGCCAAAGTGTGTGCAGGGTAGGTTTTGGCTTGAGAAAAGATTAGTAAAGAGGTGGGCAAGCTTTTAGCAGCTGTGATGAGTTTGATAGATATGCCATAACAAAGCTTGTTACAAGTAGCAAATAATAGTCTCCTAAGGCAAGGCGACATGGTGCCCAAACAGATTTTTTTCTTGCTTTCTGCATATGTAGCCATATTAGTTAACCACATAAAATCATGTTCTGTGTCTTCTTCTCAAATCTTTAATTCTTGGAGCTTACTTTGTTTATCTTCTCTTCATTCATCAAGAATAAAAGCATCTCAAGACACAATAGACTTCAAATTTAGGCCAAGATAACCAATCAAAAAATTACTCATCATATTCAGCTTATTCCAAACAATTCTTCAATATAACGCCCCAAAATCTTACTACAGTACTGAGTTGAAAGGAAATTTGTATAAATGAATGAAAGTACTATCCATGGTAAATTTCATTCGACAAGGGGTACGCCTTGCATGACACACATAGATAACAAAAAATCTGAAACATATTACTCCTGTTTCATCCAAGATACAGGGAGTTTTAAAAAAAATTTACAACATTGTTCAACTGTACATGAGATCTATCACATCAAAAGGGCTTCGACAGTTGCATTAGACAAGCTACCCTCCTCGAATATATACCCCTCAGAGCCTCAGCATTACATCAACATGCAATGAATTTTCCATAACGTAAGTTTCTTTTCTTTTGAAAAGGGCACTAAATTAATAATAATTGATAAAGAGCAACTCAAAAGACCCTGTTGCAAGCAATGCCCAGAAAACAAAGCTCCATCTTTGCATAGCATAAAGCAAGTCTCAAATATGAGTTTTGTTACGAATACATGGAAAACCCCCTGAATTTTCTATGTGAAGGATCAAACTTCAAGAATGCAACTGGAGACTGCCGAGTATGCTTCGATACCTTAACAATGATAGGTGACAGACATGATGGAACCTACCACGATCTTTGAACGTTTTGCTCCTCTTCTAAGCATGCCACTGGAATCAAAAGAGATGGCAAATAAGTGCAAACAGAATAAGATAAAAATAAGATGCATTTTTCACTCCATGGTAGCTAGCTGCAAAGGGAACCAGGAACTGCGGAAGCTGATACCAGGCCCTGTCTACGTTTCCTATTTTGTATGAAATGAGGTTGTGTTTGAATTAAATGCAAGGGGTGCTTGTAGGTGTTATTTGTAAAATAACCCTATTCCTGATTGTAGTGCTAGCAAGTTGTATTCGAAGATCAAACTCCACCATATCTAGTGATAGGTAAATAAGCAAGCAAACCATGGATTTTTGTAGATAGCTGTGTAACCTTCGAAAATTGTGTGCCATGTGTATGAAAAAGAAAACTCTTATTTACAATTAAAATTGTAATTGTTTCTCACTCCTCGTTAAGTTCAATAGTTTTACTTTTCAAAAAAGATATATTTCCAACCTTCAACTGAGCTCAGTGATTAACCTTTTCTGTTTACTGTAAAGGTTTGAGTATTATTTTTAAATCATGTAAAGAAGCTCACTTATACATTCATGGAGGATGCAACCACAAGTAGTGGAGCATGCATTTGGTCCTCTGAAAAGTAGTTTATGAATCCTCTACAGTTTAGGTCGAATGATCCTAGTCATACGGCTCTCCTTACTGGAGCATCTGTTTTACATGCCAAAGCTTGTGACAGCTTTAAAACACTAACAAGGCATCTTTATTGCTCAGATCTAGGTTTTTAGAACCTCTGGTGTGTAATGTCAAATTAAAAAATGTTTACATCTGATGACTGTAATCAGAATAATAATAGCGAACAGATTGTGTTTTCAAAAACCAAATATATTATTTGAAAAGAATTGACACAAACATACAATTACAGTTGTCAAGGCACTCATGGAACTCTACTTCCAGACTATCTGTCTCTTTTAATATCAATATGTAGTTACTTCTTAAATCGATTTGTTTGCTGAATTAAGCAATAAGGATGCAGTTGAAATGACTTTATTGAAAATCTTGCAATTTGTCTGCAATCATTGAGAATGATTATTGCATAGTGAAAATTGGTAAAAATAAGAACAGTCCAACTTTGACTGAACATTCTGCATTCGCTGCAGACAATGAAACTACATATTTGTGAATTTCTGCGGACACTTTTATTTCAGAAAAAGACGGGAAGGCCTTTTGGTGGGGCATCAAGAGTGCTGCAAGGCTGAAGGCCACAACTCATCTTCGATTTCTAGATAAATACGCTATTGCTTGTAGAGTCCTCCTTTCAAGAAGCTTGGATCATGAAGGTTGTTTTGGATTACTACAAGCATGCATGAGAGATTTCATACCAGCTTGGCAAAGCAATGAGAAATAGTCAGGATTTTTGGTAGTAATGCTAACTCTATTCTTGGCACTTTTCTGGGTATTGCCCTCTGCAGAGAGGCATGTAAGGCTAGTTTATGTAACCGATTTCTTGACAACTACTTCAAAAAAATAGAGTGTAGGAAAAGCAAGTGGCAGACTTCAGCGGGTAGGATTTTGATGCTTAGAAATTTAATTTCTACCATTCCCATTTTTTCAGTGATGTGCTTAAAAATGCCCACCAAGATAGTGAAAGTGATTGTATAGAAAATGAGAAAGATTTTTCTGGAATGGTAATAGTGAGCAAGATAAGCCAAAAATGGATGGTAGTGTTGGATTGCATAATTGTCATTACTGAATGAGGCCATATGGCCCAAATTGGTCTGGAGTATGTATTGTGAACCCAACCAAAAATGGATCAAGATTTTATTGCACAAATATTTAAATCGAATGCTCAGGAGAATTTTCGCACTATTGAGAACCCAACAAGGTTGTGGTGGTTGTAACTAGAAATGTTTGAGGCGGCTGGAGGTTATTGGATATTTAGAGAGGTGGTAGCATCCAGACTATGTGAACATCAGTCACCTGCAAACAGTAATAGGCCTTCCTTTGCCAAATCTTGGAGAAGTAATTAAGAATTATCTTCAATATTGATGAACCGGTCCTTCCTCCAGATAGTAGAGATTCTACTGGGGAAAGAATGCATTACTCTGTAGCACCAGTCCCACAACAACACTGATGTGGCATCAATTTTTACTTGACTTAGGATTGAAAGTGGAGGTTAAGTGGATTTCGTGCGAGTTCAGAAAGGAGGAACTTCTGTACGAGATGAAACCTCTGCTCACCATCAGCCAGTTTAAGGGTTTCTGGTGTAGGTTGGTGAATGGCTCCATGTTGGTGAAATTTCTCATATGCCCCCTTTCCTTTTGTGGAGAGACATGTCAAAAAAGGAGGATTCAGGCTCAAATTGGGTGGGAGTACATGAAGGACTTCCTTCAAGAGCGGGAAAACATAAAGAAAGCGACAATGGAAGCTTCTTCAAAGAGAGCAGAGGAGAAGAAGGAACAGAGCAGAAAGAGGCCATAGTTCAGTCCCTCAGGCTTTTGGTGTAGTGCTTCCAAGGAAACCAAAGACAATTAGTATATATTTGGGCTTCCCAGTGCCCCTATTAGTTTTCTGTCGATACTAGGGTTGAGGGTTGTTGAAAGTTAGAGTCAAAATAATGGTGACAGCAGATCACAAAAAGATAACTTTCAATATTCATATAGATTTGGCTGCACAATAATACAGATTAGATAGCCTCTATAAATAGAGGACTTCCAACTACAAACGAAGAGTCTAGAACGTACATGTGGATGGTGTAATGTGAGAGCACTAACACCTCAACAACCTTGCCATGTGTTTGGAGACATATTCAATCATGCGCACACATGGTGGAGTTAACTGCAGTTTCAGTTGCTGTCATGTCCCCAATTTTTTTAATGTAATAATTTAATTAAATTAATTAATTAACTGGTCCCAAAATTTAAATAATATAAAATGACCTTTAGTTAGTTACTTTAATTAATTAATAAGGGCCCAAGTTAATATTTGTATTTGTGGTTCCGATTGATTTAATATATCTCTGACCTATTTTTATTTTTAGTCCATTGGTAAGTGTTGCCATTGGCTATCTTTGTACACCCTTAGAAAGGTTTTCCCGACAGGTATTTAAGCACAACTTGTAGGTAGTAGTTGGTATGCGATTTGGATTATTTCTTTGTACTGAGAATTTTTTTTGGAGTTCTCTATTGTTCGCCATTTCATAAGTGAAAGATTTTCCCTACTTGGCTTTCCGGTTTCAGTGGGATCCAACCCTCACCCTATTCCATTGTCTATAATGCTTTGCTCGGATCTGGCAAATTGGAGCAACATCTTTGTCTGTGAGTATTAATTGGAGAATATTGGTATTCAACGATATTCATGCTTGGCATTTACTTGATGATGTTGTATTCTAATATTACTTGTATATGAGTTTGTATTCTCTTTCCATTACAATACCCTGCGTACTCTTCCTTGCGTACTCCTCCCTCCATCTGCCATACTACCTCCCTCCATACGTACTCTTCCGTCCACCTCCCTCTGTACCTCCCCCTCCAATCACACTCCTCCTTTCATTCGTACTCCTCCCTCCATCTGTCGTACTACCTCTCTCCATCCATACTTCTCCCTCCATTTGTTGTTCTACCTCCCTCCATCCGTACTCCTCCATCCACCTCCCTCTGTACCTCCCCCTCCAATCATATTCCTCCATCCATTCATACTTCCCCCAACATCTGTCGTACTGCCTCCTTCCATTCGTACCTCTCCCTCCATTTGTTGTACTACCTCTGTACTCCTCCATCCATCATTCTTACTACCCACTCCGTACTCTTCCATATTCCACATTTCATATTCCATACATTTCCATTCCCTTTGTACTTCAATTTTGATCTTCCACTACCAACCACCATACTAGGGTCCCCTTCACCCTACATACGCCATAGTTCATATATCCCTCTGTATTCACAAAAAGTTTGACATACGATCTTGTATCCACCGCCTCTTTGTTCGGACAAGGGACATTACAATGGTATCAGAGTCGGTGATCTTGCTAGCCTACTAGGATGATTGAGAGATTTTGGTATTTGGATCACACTATGGTGTTAGATAGTGATGGAGAGTGGTGGTTGAAGGCACTACAAAAGATTAGCAAAGAGCTCAGCGAGGGTATTGATCTTCCATTAGATATATTGAAAGTTTTTTTGTGTTAGGTGAACCAATTACCTTTAAGATTTATACAGAGAATCCTCTCGCCAATTAAGGACGCCTTAAGTCAATCGAGGCTTTTGAGAGACCTTGACAAGGATAAAAGATTGACAGTTTTAGCATGTCTTAGCGAGGTCTTGAGAATTTTGGCTTCTAAAGCACCGTATGATGATAACACCATGGTAGAGATATTGCAATTGATAGTTGACAACTTTCAAAGTCTCAATGACTTCAATAGTGACCCTTTTGGTAGGAGATCTACAATTTTGGAGAATTGTGCAAATGTCAAAGTAACCTTCTCTTAGATCTTAAATCGAAAAATTTGGTACATGATATGTTTCATCACTTCTTGGTCACCATCAAGGAAGATCATGATACTAAGATTTCAGTTGCTATGGAGAGTCTTATGATTTCGTGCATTGAAGAGATGGATGAGATATCCCAACCCATCACATCTATGTTATGGGCTATTCGTAATCTAGAACGTATCCCCTCTATAGCAATATATAGATTGTTTAGTAATATTTTCAAGCATTGTGAAGAAAAACTAATATCTCATTTGCACAAGTGGGACAAAATGGATGACAACGATAAGGGTGATGCTTTACATGAGAAGAATGAAGGCATGATTATAGGGCCGCTCTAGGAGGATTTTCTAAACCTTTCTACTACAGCAACATGGAGAGAACACCAAAAAAATGAAGAGGTTGTTTGCACAAATTTTGTGAAGACATGGACGGATCAAGTTGTGCCCATCACCGAAGTTGTGCCCAAGGTTGTGCCTATCACCAAGGCACTATCCGTTGAGGAAGTTCCATCAGTTGCCAAAGTTGTGTCCATCATAGAAGCTGTGCCTGTTGCTGAGGCTCTATGTCTATCACCGAAGCTATATCCATCATCGTGGTCTTGTTTGTCGCTGAGGTTGTATGTCTATCACTGTTATTGTGTCTATCACCGTCGTGTTCATCACCGTCATGTCCATCAGTTACACCGAGTTCGCGTCCGTCGTCGAGTTTGTGTCCATCATCGACATCGAATTCATCGTCGAGTTCATGCCTATCACTGTTGTCGTGTCTATCACTGTCGTATCTGTCACAAACATCAAGTTCGTGCCCGTCATCGTGTCCATTACCAACGTCGAGTTCGTGTCCCTCGTCAAGCTCATATCCATAACCGTGTTTGTCACCATTGTGTTCGTCACCAACGTCGAGTTCGTGTTCCTCATCAAGTTTGTATTGGTCACTGTCGTGTCCATCACTGACACCGAATTCATGTTTGTCATCGAGTTCATGTCCATTACTGTCATGTCCATCATCGACGTAGAGTTCGTGTCCCTTGTCAAGTTCGTATCTGTTATCGTCGTGTCCGTCACCGACACCAAGTCCATGTCCGTCGTCGAGTTCATGTCTGTCACCATTGTTGTGCTCGTTGTTGTCACCATCACCATATCTGTCATCGTCATTGTGTTCGTTGCCATGTTCTACACCGTCGTCATTGTCATGAGTGTTATCTTCATTGTCCATTGTCGTCATTGTAGCCATGTCTATTGCCAAGTCCATCATCATGTTTGTCATCGTCGTTGCATCCGTCAACCTCATTGTGTCCATCACCGACATCAAGTGTGTATCTGTCATCAAGGGTGTATTCGTCGTTATAGTTGTATCCATCGACGACATCATGGTTGTGTCCGTCATCATTGTGTCTGTCATTGTGGCTGCATCGATTGCAATAGCTACATTTGTTGCCATTGAGACATTGCTTGCTATCGAGGTTCTATCCATCATCGAAGTTTTTGTTTGCCGTTTAGGTACTCTCTGTTAAGGTTGTTTTGCCAAGGTTCCCTTTATTGAGGTACTCTTTGTTGAGGCTTCCATCATCACGACACCCTTCACCGAAGCTCATGTCACTGAGGTTTTCACACTCAAGCCTCCCTTCGTCGACATTCTCACCATTGAAGCTCTCTTCGTCAAGGTTTCATCCGTCAGGAATATAATAACAATTGTTGTGGTTGTGTCAGTGGGTAAGTTTGTGCTAGCATCAACATCTGTGTGCATGACCATACCAAAGAGATTTTTGAACATAATGATATGAAAGATTTCATTAATTTGTGTCATTGGGATCCTAATGAAAGCTACAACAATGTTTATATTAGAGTGGCACAACGAATGCTTAATGACAATGGGGTGCAAGGGAGGTTTGATGACAATTCACTCATTTTGCCTACATGTTTGGTTTGGGATCCCGGTGACTTAGGATACGATAATCTTTATATAAGAGTGGTGCAGTGAAAGTTTGATAGCAATGTGGTGCTGCAGAGAATTGATGTCATTTCACTTGTCTTGCCTGCACGTTTGATTTGGGACCTTGGAGTTGTTGGTGTTTCGTCATATTACGAATTGCTTGAGGGCATCCAATCTTTGGGCAGCGAGGATTTGTCATGTCCCCAATTTTTTTAATGTAATAATTAAATTAAATTAATTAACTAACTGGTCCTAGAATTTAAATAATATAAAAGGACCTTTAATTAGTTACTTTAATTAATTAATAGGGGCTTAAGTTAATATTTGTATTTGTGGTTCCAATTGATTTAATATATCTTGGGCCTATTTTAATTTTTAGTCCATTGGTAAGTGTTGTCGTCGGCTATCTTTGTACACCCTTGGAAAGGGTTCCCTGACGGGTATTTAAGCACAACTTGTAGGTAGTAGTTGGTATGCGATTTGGATTATTTCTTTGTACTGCGAATTCCTATTGGAGTTCTCTATTTTTCGCCATTTCGGAAGTGAAAGATCTTCCCTACTTGGCTTTCCGGTTTCAGTGGAATCCAACCCTCACCCTATTCTGTCGCCTATAACACTTTGCTTGGATCTGGTAAATTGGAGCAACATCTTTGTCTGTGAGTATTAATTGGAGAATATTGGTATTCAGTATATTCATGCTTGGCATTTACTTGATGATGTTGTATTCTAATATTACTTGTATTCTCTTTCCATTACAATACCTTGCGTACTCTTCCCTGCGTACTCCTCCCTCCATTTGCCATACTACCTCCCTCCATCTGTACTCTTCCATCCACCTCCCTCTGTACCTCCCCCTCCAATCATACTCCTCCATTCGTACACCTCCCTCCATCCGTACACCTCCCTCTATCCGTTGTACTACCTCCCTCCATCCATACTCCATCCACCTCCCTCTGTACCTCCCCCTCCAATCATACTCCTCCATCCGTACTCCTCCCTCCATTTGTCGTACTACCTCCCTCCATCGGTACTCCTTCATCCATCTATACTTCCCCCAACATCTGCCGTACTACCTCCTTCCATCCGTACTCCTCCCTCCATCTATACCTCTCCCTCCATCTGTCGTACTACCTCCTCCATTGGTACTCCTCCCTCCATTTGTCATTCGTACTACCCCCCTCTGTACTCCTCCATACACTTCCATATTCTGCATTTCATATTCCATACATTTCCATTCCCTTCATACTTCAATTTTGATCTTCCACTACCAACCACCATACTAGGGTCCTCTTCACCCTACATACACCACAGTTCATATATCCCTCCGTTTTCACAAAAAGTTTGACGTAGGGTCTTGTATCCACCGCCTCTTTGTCCGGACAAGGGACATTACAGTTGCAGTAGGAGAAAGACATGGATTTGGTATTAATATTTCATTTTGTTAACCCTAGGTTATCTGAACGGTTGCGAGAGGCAGCATTTTGGTCTGTCAATGGCCAGAATGGCATGTAATCTGAAAAATGTAAGCTTCTTTTTGATGCAGGCAATATCTCTCCAATGGTCCTTTAAATGTTGATAAATTAAAAAAATTAAGCTATTACCAATCACAAAGAATGAATGACAAGATAACATATAGAAGACTCGGTAATCTTTCTTTTCATTACAGTACCAGGAAAGAGATGCATTAGATTTCAGAGAAGGTAATCTCTTGGCAGATGACTTTCTAGACCATGGCTTGTTTAACGAAGTGAGATTAGACTCATAAGACATTTCAGCAGAACCTTTTGCTGGTACAGGTTGACCAAACTCTCCAGGTCGCCTTCTGATTCAACTCGTCTGATATTGGACAGCAAGTTCACTTCTTTCTCATTGTCGACAGAACAAGTGTTATAGCTAGAATGCAAGCGAGGGTGAGTAGAGTGGTAATAAAACCGATTGACATTTTCTGACAAGTTAATTGCTTTCCCAATATTTTCTCTGATATTATCTCCATGACGAATCAAGGATCAGTATGGAGCAACATTGTTGTCGAAAGTCTACTCGATTCTGTAATTGACAGAAAAATTCAAGTCTCTGTAAGGAGTATCTGGTTGGAACTGCGGAAAAATACATAAAAATCAATATCTTTCAACTACATCTACCAAAAAAGGACAAAACTTGAAGTGAACCAGCAAATGCTTCATAGAAATATGTACCAAATTTTTTTTCAGTATAAACAGATTCCGTATATACATAGTTCTGCCGTAGTGTTTTTTTTCCCCTTTCTAATACTATGAAGATTATATTCTGTTTAATGACTAGAATGTGTGCAAATTAGATTTTCTTCAGAATTGCACTGGCACTGACATTTCTAAATGATAGAAATTACATTCGTTCCTTTCACCGTTTTTTACCAATCGCTAACTTCGCCGTATGCAGCTTCGAAGCTCAGCTAGTGAAGAAGATGGTGAATGATATAATAAAGACACTTGATAGGGTGCCATTGCAAGTTGCCAAATACCCGGTGGGACTGGAAACGGTGAAGGAGGCTCTCATACAGAAATTACATCTCAGTTCAGATGAATCAGTGGTTAAGGTAGGAATATTGGGTATAGGCGGTATTGGGAAGACCACAGCTGTGAAGGCCATGTATAATGAAATTTATGGTGATTTCGATGCTGCTTCCTTCCTACTTAATATCCGCGATGGAAGTCTCACAAAATTGCAGGGGCAAATTCTCTCAGACTTGGCCAACTATGAAGAAGAACTTCCAAATGTGGAAAAGGGAAAATCTTTGTTGACAGATCGTTTGCAAGGAATCCGTGCCCTTGTCGTGTTGGATGACGTTGATAATCGCGTACAATTGGAAGCCTTGGCTGGGGATTGGCTGGCCCCTGGAAGCCGTTTAATCATAACTTCCAGAGATAAACACATTCTCAATGCTGCTCACATCTCATCCGAATGCATTCATGAGATGAGTGGATTGGGGGAAATCATAGGGCTCCAGCTATTTTGTTGGCACGCGTTCCTCAGATCATCCCCGATTCCCGCTTATGGAGTGCTTTCCAAAATAATAGTAGAGGCCTGCAAGGGGCACCCTCTTTCTCTCGAAGTCATTGGAGCTTACTTGTATGATAAGAAGAGTGACACTGACATTGATTGCTGGAAGGAAACTCTTTACAACATTGCAGTGAATAGAGACATTTTTGAAACACTCAAGATCAGTTATAGTGGCCTTAGTGCTGAGGAAAAGGAAATATTTTTGGACATTGCTTGCTATTTTATCGGAGAATGCACAACTTCTCCCATTCTTTTCTGGAAAGCCATGTACAAGAATGTGCGCATTGCTATCAATAATCTTTCAATGAAGTTGCTGATAAAGATAGACGAGAAAGGTGTATTTGAAATGCATGACCTCGTGCGAGATATGGGGCGAATCATCGCTGAGGAAGATCAAACCCGGCAACGGCAGACTGTCCACTTCCAGTCAAGCATCTTATTAGACAATGATAGCACCATCAATATCTCTCGTCTTCGTCTCCGTCAAGGGGATTCAGGGTGCCTTAAAATGTTGTGTAGAACTAGTCTTCGCTATCTTCATCTGGAGCAAGTGTACATACAAGATAACATAGATAGTCTTCCTCTAACTTTGAGACGGCTAAAGGTGGTTTCTTGTTTCATTGCAAGCACGTATAGGTCGAATTTGTTGGAGGAGTTACTTCTAGCAATGAAGAAGAAATCCTCTGTTTTAGGAATGAGATCGCAATTGAGGATCGTGGACTGGATTGACTGCAGATCCTTGCGATACCTCCCAGATACCATTAGTCATTTGTCACTTTTGCAGTCCTTGAATTTGTCCAGATGTCAAAATTTGAATTATCTTCCTAACACCATTTCCTACCTTTCACAGTTGCTCTACTTGAATTTGAGTTTCTGCGAAAATTTGATACGTCTTCCTGACAGCATTGGAAACTTATCTCAGCTGGAGTACTTGAACTTAACTTGTTGTAAGATCTTAGTCAAACTTCCGGACAGCATTGGCAGGCTATCACAACTGCAGCAATTAAGTCTGAGCTGGTGCGATAGATTGGAGAGCCTTCCAGAAAGCATTAGCAACTTGTCAAAGCTGGAAAGATTGGATATGCTCGGTTGTTATTCAGCGTGGAAGTCAATTCCTTATGCCATTTTGTTCAAGCCAACGCTACGCCTCTTAGGATTACCTCCTCGGGTAGATAAGTGGCGGAAGTTTGGAATACTAGCCTCTGGATGTCAAGCGGAGTCTTCTTTTTCTATTATACAAGACATGGCAGGTTTTAAGGCAATCTTGGCCGCTGAATGTGGTAAGTAATTAGTATATATTCATTTGGATTTTGAATGCTAATAGTTCGTCCGTTGCAGCTTGTCTTGTGATTAGATGGATTCAAACTATTACTTGTGTATTAGCATAAAAGCATATGTTCAAGGAGGTGGATGGAGTGGATAAAAGACGAACACAAATTCAGTGATAAACATTCAAATCAATAAGCAAAACACAAAGACTTATCAAACTGTGGCACAACACTTAATGTTCATTAACATAACTAAAATCTATTACAAATTCTTTGAATGCTACAACATTCTATCCACTCATGATCCACAATGATCAGATAAACATCTGATGCCTAAATCCTCATATAATGCCTCTATATATAAAGGGATTAGTACAATCTAGATAGTAAATTATTACAGTCAAATAACATGTGATATATATAGCAGCGAACAGTTTATTAGATGGTGCTGGAAACTTCCATATTAAATATGGTAGTTGGGAATCTGCATGGTTGGCAGTGGCCAGTAGAAAACAACTTTTATTGTTTTTAATATAGTCTGACTGCCAATAGTTTGGTGGTAGAAATTACGATCTACCAACATATGTGTGGTTTCAGTTTCATAAAACTATATACCTCAACCTCCTAATCATATCAAAATACATTTTAGTTTAGGCTTTTTTTTAAAGCGATTCTAAGTAAACTTACCCTCCAAAGGTCCTTTAGATTTAATAATTATCACAATCTAACATTGATTTTGTCCTTCAATCCAGGAAAATTAGAGTCCACGCTCGCAAAACTAAGACTGTCTCGGGGCAAAAGTTCTTTTCGAATTAGAGCAGAAGTCGAAGTCAAGTTGTCGGACGAATCAAGCAAAGGTAATAGACATATCAATTACCCTGCATGGAAGTTGAGACTTGACTTGTTTTGTATTCACGATTTTAGTGGATTGAAATTGTGCTCGTATAATTTCATTTTTGCAAAGAAGACAAAGGAAGATCAATCAGAAGTTAGCTATAGATACGGGTATAGGTTGAAAGCAATTGTATGATGCTAATGCCTTACAATGAAGGTTCTCTTAACTCTCCTAAAATGTATTATTTCAGCTCAAATAGTCTATTTCTAATTAAACATCATATCTAACAATATGAATAGGAGAGCTTACATTTAAATCCGTATGCTAATTTTTTTGTTAAAGTGTTACTATATTTCTAGATTCTTTTATGAATATTACAAATTAATATGTTTTTTTTTTAAATCCAGAAAAGTTGGATTCTTATGATGAAACCGAACCCATGAAGATGATGAATGCCCTACTTTCGTGGAGAAACCCAAATTTTCGAGCAGAGGGAGCCACAGTTTTCCCAGGAGGAGACCCAGCTTCTGTAAGGGCCGCTGTTTCTCCATTTGGCTGGATCACTAGCTCTTCCAGAGGGAGATTAATTAAATTAAAGACAAAAGCTTTTCAAGCTTTGTCAGCAGAGGGAGGCTCAGCTTTGTCAGAAGAGGGATCTAATTTTTTCATGGAGACAATAAGTGCCCCATCTAATTCTCATTCTAATTCTTTGTCAGCAGAGGGATCTAATTATTCATGGAGACAATAAGTGCCCCATCTAATTTCTAATTCTACAGAGGACTAAAGATATGAGCAACAAACTATTTTCTGAGGAGAAACGGCATAAATTGAATGAGTTAATCATGTTATTTGAAATAAATAGAGATTGAATTCATGTTGTGCTTAAACATCATAGATTAATACATCATATTAATATTTGATTTTAAATCTTAAATATTAAGAGTCAAAATTGACTTTCTTTTTTCGAGCTTAATTTGTCTAAGAAATGCCTGGCCACACAACCTATACATAACAAAGAGATAATTGCCATTATGAACAACTAAATATACCATTTGTACTAATTAATAATTAATTAGTTTAGAAATATAAAAATAATTAAAAATTAACATATAATAAGTAAATATTTTAAAAAAATTTGACTTCATCTCCCCCAATATATATTTAGCCGATAGACTGTGATAGACTGTAATATGGGAAACTTGGATGTCTTACCCGCAACAAAGAAAAAACGGCCATCTGAACTCTGCGGGAAAGTTAACGTGATGTCGTTTCTTTCGACGACAATGACGATAATTAGTTTCAAGCCAACAAGATCGCATTTTTCGCGCCCGATTGAAAGTTGCAGGCGGAACAGGCGTCATCCCAATTTCAAGCCTTGTTAATATATAAGAAAGAAATGTGTTATATTAAATTAAATTTATAATATTTGTGTAATTTTTTCTTTTTTCATTGTATCAATTGTAATGTACAAATAGATGCTTTCACAACGTTCTTCTTTTTATTTTATAAATTATTATAGATCTAATTATGAGAGACACAATGACAAGGCTAATCTTATGGCTATTTGAATTGTGGGGGTGTCAAAAGCAATAGAGGTTGTGGATGTCTTGATAGGGACAAAGGCTGGAAACCTTCATATCCTATGATTATGTTCAATAGATTAATAATATGTTATGTTTATATATTTTTTATATGTGATATTTATGTATTGTTAATTTTTTTGTAATAATTTTTATTTATCATAATACTATTTTTATCTCAGTAATAATAATTTAACATTTATGATGCAAGAACCTATAATAAATTAACAAATTATCTCTTACTCATAAAATAAATAAATAAATTTAAAAAATACACATAAATTAAAATAAACATATATATATAAAGTTTTTAAATTTATTTAACTTTTTATGAAATATTTTTATAATTATGAAATGTAAATTTGGTTGGCTTTTACGTTCATTCTTTTTATTTTAAAGGATAATTGTTATATTTAAAACATTGATAATTGCAGTGGCTTTATGTTTAAACATTGATACTAATAACATTCGGATGTACCTTATGATTGGACGGTGTATTATTTGCAGCAATGTCAGTTCAGCAGTGTTGTACCAACTGTACTTGCAGAAGGTATTATCGTGACCCAACGCACGAAGAGACGGAAGGAGACGGACGACATACCCAGCCAGTCGAAATAATTGGCTGGGTAGCCGTTGCCCTGCCGCAGAGGCCTGCGGCCGCCGGCAGTACTTTGTACTGCCACTGCCGCAGTACTCTGCGGGCAGGGACGACAGAGCTGCCGGATAGGTTGGGGGGGGTGGGTATTCCCGCCCCTCCCATTAATATATATATATAATTTTTATTATTATATATTTTTAAAAAAAAATTAAAACGTTAAAAGCAATTAATTCCCCCCTCCAATGTGCATAAAAATATAAATATATATTATTTTGTTTTATTTTTTTTGACATAAATTGTACTTGTATTCTAATAGGAAGAACACAATGAACCAATTGAATTTTCAATATAAAATTCTCATATTATTCAAACCCTTGTTGAACATAATTTTAATTTCTTTTACCTACGGATGAGGTTCCAAATTGAATTATTATTTTTCAATCTTATTATACAAACGAGATACCAAACACATAGGACAAGAGAATAAGAAATTCACGCAATGAGATCTAGAGACTTGATTTCAACAATCACAAAGAAGACTGGAACACCATCTTGCTTAATTCAATCAATGATCAAAACACAAGACCCTACCTGAACCTAATGCTAACACGCAACCTTCTAGAATTGAGAGAAAATTCACTTCCAAAATTCATTCCCAAATCCTGTGTCCAATATCTGCCGTTTTTTTTTTTTTTTCCCTAAAAATGAACTCCCAAGTTGTGATAAAGAGTTTTCTCTTCAAATCGGGGCACTAATTGTGCATTCTCCCAAGAAGACTCTTTGCTCAACTAACTCTAAAATAACTTGTATTAATCTTTGCTTTATCTTTTTAATGCATATTAAATGAATCATTAAATGACTTTATTTAATTTTTTTTTTTTTTACTTGACTTCTATTTTAATCTTTATTACTTTTAAACCCATGCGCACTTTATGAAATTAAAAAAACATTATAATTTTCTCTTATTTTAACTTTTTAAGTAATTTCTTTTATATTTTCAACTCATGCTTAGATCATGCGATCTAGAAACCTTTAATAATTTAATAATTAATATATTTTCACTTTTTAATTTATTTTAGAAACTTAATTGATAAAATATTTATTAATTCAATTAATAATAATATTTAGCATTTATTTAAAAATGAACTCTAAATATATATTATTATTAAATTAAATAAATATAATCACATTCTAAAATTATACTTAAAACTTTATCTCCTAATTCAATTCTTTTTATTTAATTAATCTCTTAATTAATTAAATATTAAAATATCATAATAATTTTCTATTAATTAAATCATTAATTAATCTTTTTAACTAAACTTAATTAATAGAAAATAAATCAAGGACTCATAAAGCAACATACGAAAACCCATCATAGAAAAATACATACTAAATCAAACAAAAAGGGTTATAATCACGAAATTGCATCATTTGATGTATTCGAAGGGTACATAACTCATATACTTGCCCTAATTATAAATTAGGACAATTGGCTAAAGGGTTTAGGAATTGGACTTAAGAGTTTATCTCCCCTCTCTTACCATTGAGATAATGCGATAGGGTACGCTCATCCTGGCAATTCAGGGAAGTCGATACCCGGTACTTGCAACCTGCATAAAATCCACGCATGTACAGACACAATATTCTAAGCTAAATAGACAATGGCAGGAAGTGGTGCATCATGTAGATCCCGACTAGCAGGTGACTACGACTCCCTTCCTTAACCACATCAGAAACACCATACATAAAGAAAACAAACACGCACACCATACACATGCAGTATGGGGTAAGTATCCATAAGAAAGCACATGTGATAATAAACCATCTAACTAATCATCATCAATAATTGAAAACATTGAATAATCATCATACATGCATGAAATATAGAGTACCAAGTAATCTCATCATATAATAAATTGAGTGTAAAACAACATTTGATAATCTGAAAGTAATGCTACTAAACATCAAGTATAAAACTGGCCTAAAAGAGTTTGGCAATTAAAACGAAAAATGTGAACTAGGGGCAGGCACTACAAGTGGCAGAATCTTATTTTGGATGCAACAAAAAAATGACATGAAGCAGAAGATGGCAAAATGATGTCACTTTTGTAGGTCTGGAAACTTTTTTGTACTTTAAATATTAATCCTTTATTAAATATTTTAGATGTTGGGGGGGTGGGGCCAAATGAGCTTCCACCTTCACGTGGTTGGCATGATTAGTAGAGAATATAAAACTATGCTCAAAACCAAGTGAAGCTCAACATTCACCTATGATTGCATGACAACTAACTATGTGAATCTATTGTTATTCCTTGAACTCGTATTGCTTCTTGAGTTATCAAAGTAAATATAAGAAATATTTTAGAGCTCATTCTAGCTGAAGAAGTTAGGTGCCCTATCCATGATTATTGAAGCCATAAAAAGAAGGCATTGACTTCACCTATTGAAGAGGAATATCTCAAGACCAAAGGTAGAACCATGCATGGCTAATAAATCCATATAAGAAGGCATTGACTTCACCTTGATAACCTTCTTTGGAGACCAAGGGTGGTATGATAGTTGCCCATTTGTAATGTCTCTCCCCATGTTCCTCAAGTGATTATGCATTCTTATCTTAACATCTTTGTCCTCCTCAAAAAGACATATGTTGAAAAGAGCTCCCCAACAAAGTGTTCCATAAAACTTAGTGTCCCATACTACGATGACCACACTTCTTCTTTCTCCAATGAAGAAACATGCTGCATCCAAGAACATCTCCTTCTCTTGCTTCCCTAGAGCATCGTAGCTAACTTTAAACCTCTTTGTGATGTCCTTATGGAGAATTTGGGAATACTTATTCAATGTTTGCTATCAATTTTCTTTTAATAATTCAACAAGCTATCGTAATTACGACGACTTATTTTGATGAATAATCATTGCTCCTACAACATTAAATTATTAGCAATTGCGATGAACTTTTTTGATAGATAGTTGTCACTCCCATAGAAACGCTATCACATACCCATGTGCTTGTGATGACATTCTCTGATGGATAGTTGCTAGTCCTAGAGCACAATCGTCACAATTGGGGCACCATAATGAAAGCTTAAGCCATCACATTTGTGATGATCCACTATCACAATTGTGATGATGTGAAGATGAACTCTTACTCAAGTGCCTTCTTCCAAGTTATGACAGCTTAAAGGAAAATTCTGATGCTCATCTGATAGGAGCCAATTTGTGCTACTATCGCTTGGGCGACGATTGGATGTTGCAATTGCGATGGTCTACTATTGCAATTTTGGCCCAAATGTATTAGTGGGCCCTAGTTGCTCATTCTCTCCTTGTGTTAGGTGGTATCTGAGCTTGAGGTTCATCCTTGTGGAAATTGGATTGGGGAGAACCCTAAGTGGATTTGGTTGTAGGGTAGTAGATCTGTGGATCGGACCTATAACTTGTAGAGGGTTACAATCTTGTAGGAACTTATTTGTGAAGATGGTTTAAGGAAGAGAAAATATTGATAATGTCATTTTGGACACATGGAGACAGATTATAGCTAGATTAGAAGTTATGGAGACAACCCAGAGGAGAGGAGAGCATCTTGATGATGTGAGTGATGATGAAGTAATGGAACCAAACCCTAACCCAAAGCTTGAGGAAGATCAGGATGAGAAAAGATTGTTCAAAGTATTGTCTAAGGAATATTCAAAGCCTAATGTAGACGTTGTTCCTTATGATAGAAAATTAGAAACCAATGGTGTGTTGGATTGGATCTCTGATATGGAGAAGTTAGTTGAGTTTGAAGGCACTCCTGATAATAGGAAGGTGAAGATTGCAGTCACTAGGTTGAAAGGTCATGCATCACTATGGTGGGAGCATTTGCAAACTGATAGATAGAGAAGAGGAAAAGAGAAGATTAGAAATTGGCTAAAAATGGTGAACAAGGTGAAGAAGAAATTCCTTCTTGCTAATTACCAAGTTATCTTGTTGAAAGGATGGAATGGGGTCTTCCAACTTGTTTGGAGACAATCCAAGCGTTCTCAAGAAAAATAGCCTTCCAAACTGATATGGAATAGGGCCCTCAAAGCTATCATTAGAGAGATTAGGTATTCTAAGGAAGGAGAGATTTCCTAGTAAGGGAGAGATGGTGCCAAGTAGCTCCATACCTATGAGATTCATCAAAACTACATGTAGTCTATGAGAAGAGTAGGAAATGCCAATCCAATTGCAAAAGGTGTGATTGGAAACCAATCAAATAAGGAATTAGATGGATCCAAAAGAAAAGAAGCCTTGAAACCCAAGAGAGATTGTTGATCAGAATAATTAGAAGGCTTTTCCATATAAATAGGTAATTCATAGAGACAATAAATGAGTAGCAGAAGTAGATGAAGCATCTTCAATCCTTGTTTTCTTTGCATTGAACTCTAAATGATAATGTATGGTGTTAGGACTCGGGGTTATCTTTAAATCTTGCAATGTAAAGAAGGTTGAAGTTTTTGTTTGTTTTAATTATTTAACAAGATGTTTATTAGTTTTAAAAATACACAGAGGTACTTTTCTAGAGCAATCTATCAAGATTCAACTGTGTAGCATGTTGAGTCAAACTTATAAACCTAAGAGTCAAACTCATAAACCTAAGTTTCACAACTAGTGGTTCACTTGGAGAATGATTAGAACACATATCGAAGGTTCATCTAATTTTAGAAAAAGGGCACATAATATATTCATTTAAAAAAAATAAAATTTATTCTCATATAAATAGTTTTCATTGAGACAAAATCTTTCAATAAATGAAATTAGAAACAACAAAAATATAAAACTTTTGCTGAAATGATTTATAAATAGATTTAGTTATTAAGAATTTATCTCTGCAACTTTGCCGCCCATTTTCCTTTTGAATTTTGAATTTTGAATGATGGAGGGGCCTAAACCTCTGGATCTGCCACCATGCTCGGACCTGCAACTGGTGCTTGTGGTGTGTAGAGATGTAGACCAGTTGATTGGCGGTGGGTCCATTGATGTAGATGGGTCAGGTAATGTCAAGTCAGCTTTGGAGGAAGGACAGTCGAGAGTAGACATCCCTGAGCTAGGAGGAGGAAGTTCTACTTGCTGTTAGCAGGGAGGTGCCCAAAAGTTGGATGTGGGTTCTCTGTCGGGATGGAAGAGTGCACTCGTGGGTACCAAGATGTCTAGCCCCAACATAGAGAATCCCATGGTAACTCATGGACAAGATGGTCCTGTGATTGCACTCCCTAATAGTATGATGGATAATGTGACTTCTGGCCTCAAATTGTGTGTTGTAGGCAGATTTGTTGCTTTTCGCCCTTCTATCGAGATGGTAAAAAAATGGGTGGACCATAAGTGGAAGGTCAAAGGAACTACAAGTGTTTCTGCCATGCCAAGTGGTCTTTTTTGTTTCAGATTTACCATGAAAGAAGATCTCAATGTAGTTCTTTCTGGGACTTGGTATTTTGGGAAGCACTGTCTGGCCCTGACTAGATGGCATCTGGGCTTTGATAATAGTTTGGAGCTAAACAAACTTTCCCGAGTATGGGTAAGATTACCTGGCCTCCCTCTGGAATTTTGGGATGAAAGGATATTAAGATGGGTGGGGAACTTTGTTGGTCATTTTGTTACTACTGACAAAGTGACAATGCAAAAATTGAGACTTGTCCATGCTAGATTCTATGTGAATGTAGCACTGAACAGAACACTACCTACTATGGTCACTTTAAAAACTAAATGGGGTGAGAGAGTTTAGCCCATAGAATATGAGAATGCAGGCTTGTTTTGCCAAAGATGTGGGCAATTTGGTCACCTTATCGTGGATTGCAAAGCTAAAATGCAAAAAGATAAACAGAAGGAGAGCTCTCTAGGGGTAGTTATGGAGACCATTAGAGAACCTTCAGTACTGACTAAGAAGACAATAACGAAACCTTCTATGACCTTGCCCAATATGACCTCCACATAGGATAACTGTTTGAGTCGTAGGGGAAAGGATACTAAGGAAGATGAGAAGGCACTAGAGGAATACCCTTTCAAAAGAGATTTGGAGGATCTTCTAGGCTCACCTTTAGCGAAGACTTTGGTGGAGGAGTGTCTGGAAGATGGAGAAATAGAAGGAACCAACACTCTATAGGATTTGACAACAATCTAGATTGGGGGGAGCAAGCTTGAAACCCCTTCTAAGGAGAAAGGGGTAACCCCCTCTATTATGGGCTCCTCAACAACACGAGGGGGACCATAAGAATAAGGAAGGTGATTTAAGGGAGTTAGTTTGCACCCTTTTGAGGATGGTCAAGGCCTCGCAGGCTGAGGTAGCGGCGAGAGTAATGGCAAGCATTAATAATATGGATAAGGAGATGAGCCCCTCTTCACCTCAGGACGAGGATAATGGTGAATGGGAAGTGCAAAAGAAGAAGAGAAGGGGGGGGAGAAAACCATATATTGGAGTATTAGGAACAGCAAGAAGACCATCAAGCAGAGTTACTAGGACAAAGCAAACTGGTAGAGATGTAGCTGGTGGTAAACAACTTACACTGGAGACAGTAACAAAAGGTAAGAAATGAATCTCCTTTCATGGAATATAAGGGGATTGAATAATCCCCAGAAGCGGTATGCTATTAAGCAATTAATATCTCAGGAAAAAACAGACTGTGTGTTAATTCAAGAGACAAAAATGTCTAGCTCAAATTTTGATAAAATTGCTAGCTATATCTGGCCATGGGTAGGGTATTTACATAGGGATTCAGATGGAGCATCAGGGGGAATTGCTACCATGTGGAGTCTAAACTCATTGAAGGGCTATGAGATCTGGAAGGAAAAAATAATTTAATTACTCATTTCCAATCAAATAGCCACAGTTGGAAATTGATTAATATCTATGCACCTAATAGCAGATTAGAGAGGAAGGAAATGTATGACAATTTGATAAGGATATCTGAAACTATGTTGGAGGAGCAATGGATGTGTATGGGTGATTTCAATACTCCTCTTTACCATTCGGAGAAGAGGGGAGGCAATAGAGACTGTGAGGAGAGCTTGCAAGACCTAAGTGAATTTACGAGGAAGTTGGACTTCATGGATGTGGAGCTGAGGGGTAACCCATACACCTGGACTAATAATAGGAAAGGTGAGGATCTCATTCAGGGTAGGCTGGACAGATTATTACTGTTAGGGAATTGGAATAGTATGGGTAACTCCTACTTGGAGAATCTCAACAAAATGGTGTCTGACCACTCACCCATTTTATTCCATTGGGAGGATGGCTTTACAGGGGGAAAGAAACCTTTCAGATATAAAATAATGTGGGATTCACATCCGAAATTCAAAGATAAGATTTAGGAGTGGTGGAATATAAGAATAGAAGGTATTGCAATGTACAGACTTACCCAAAAACTTGATAATATTCAAAGAAATGTCAGAGCATGGGCTAAAAGTTCATTTGGAGACCTTTTTAAAAGTAAAGGAGAAGGAGAGGAAAAGCTAAATAAACTCCAAGGGGTTATTGCAGAAGGGAATAACTCAGAGGAGAATATTCAGGAAGAGGAGAAACTTAGAAGGAGTCGGAAAGAGAACCTCCAAAAGGAGGAAATTTTCTAGAAACAAAGATCTAGAATTCAATGGTTGAAGGAAGAGGACAAAAATACTAATTTCTTTCACAGATCTACTTCTAACCACAGAAGAAGAAACACTATCTCAAAACTAAATGAAGAAGCGGGAAGGGTGTCGAAAGAGCAGGAGGAAATGGGGAAACTTGTGGTAGACCACTTAGTAAGGCACTTAAGAAAGATAACTTCGCTAGGAACCAGGTGATCAAGAGAAGTCTGATTAATTCAATCCCAAGGAGCATAAGAGATGAGGAAAATGATCTGATCCTTGGTAAGATCATGGAAGAGGAAGTGAAAAAGGAAGTGTTCTCAATGAAAGCTTTCAAGGCCCTGGGCCTCGATGGGTTCCCACTTGCTTTCTTTCAGCATTTCTAGGAGGTGATCAAATCAGAGGTAATTTGGGTGATTAGGGATTTTTTCAGAACATGTAAACTTCTACAGAGCATAAATAAGACCTTTATTGCCCTAGTTCCAAAAAATTCCAATCCTCTGAATTTGAATGATTTTAGACCTATAAGTCTATGTAATACTATCTACAAGGTCTTTGCCAAGGTTTTAGTGAACATATTAAAGCCTTTCTTGGAAAAAATTATTGGTAGTCCTCAGAAGGGTTTGTGCTAGGAAGGCAAATCCTTGATGCGGCTATTACAACCCATGAGGTTATCCATTCAATGGAAAAGAGCAGGCAACCAGGAATGGCATTCAAGGTGGACATTTCCAAAGCTTATGATAAGGTCAATTGGGACTTCCTTTAGGATGTACTAGAAAGAATTGGATTTAACAATAGGATTATAAACCTGGTCATGTTGATGATGAGCTCAGTGCAATACTCTATCCTACTAAATGGGTCCCCATGGGGTAACATAATGGTAGGAAAAGGCTTAAGACAGGGTGACCCACTCTCACCTTACCTATTTATCATGGTAGCAGAAGTCTTGGGAAGATCATTCTGTAAATTAGTGGATTTAGGCTGCATTAAAGGTGTTAAACCAGCCACTAATGTTGAAGCTGAGGTTATACAACAATTTTTGGATAATGCCTTCCTATTTGAAGAATCTTCAATCATGGAGGCTGAAGCCTGGAAAATGATTTTACATAATTATGAAGAAAGCTTAGGGCAACAGGTGAACTACCATAAAAGAAAATTTTATTTCTTTAACACTGATTCTTCACTTGAAAGAAGGATTAGGAAAATCTTGGATTGCCAATCCGCTTGCCTCCCAGACACTTATTTAGGCCTTCCCCTCACTGCCAAGGAGGTTTCTAATGAATTTTGGAATACAGTAGTGGAGAGAATTCAAAAGAAGCTTGCAGGGTGGAATGAGAAGATATTAAGCAATGCTGGAAAATTACAATTGATTACTGCTGCCCTTCAGGGAATCCCTATTTATTTCTTATCCATATTTAAGATTAACCTAAATATGGCTGAGAAAATTGAGAGAATTCAAAGGAATTTCCTGTGGTCAGAGATTGAAGAGAAAAATAAATTGAATTTGATCAACTGGGAGGAGGTGTGTAAACCAAAAACTAAGGGGGGGCTTGGGATTAAAAGAATGAAAGACATTAATAAAGCTCTTCTCACAAAAATTGGATGGAGACTGGCAGAAGGAAACATGGGATGGGGAAATATAATGAAAGCTAAATATTTGTCTAATACCTCCTTTCAGTGGAACCTATATAATAATGACCTCCTGAGAGGTTCAAAGATCTGGCAAAACATTGTAAGAAATAGAGGGCTACTAAGAGAAGGATTGAGGTGGATTGTGGGCAATGGCTTCAATATAAGGTTTTGGGAAGACAGGTGGACGGATGGGAAACCACTGGCCTTAAGTAAATATAGTGGTGTAATGGAACTCCTTAAGGAGGACATAGGGGTTAAAGTGGGAGACTACATTGATCAGGGGAGGAGATGGAAGAAGCTATATAAGGAGGACTATCCGCGGGAGATAGTTATTCTCATAGAGGAATTGGAAGAACTAATAAAGGAACAGAGACTCTCATTATTGCCACAGGAGGATATCATGACTTGGGATTTAACTCTGAATGGGAACTTCACTGTCAAATCTGCTTATATCTTAATGTTCAATAATGAACTATGCCCAACTACATGGAGCAAGGTATGGATCAGTAACCTTATACCTAAGATTAATTTCTTTTGGTGGACGGTTCAACATGGAATTTTTTTAACAATTGATAATTTGAAAAAAAGGGGATTCTACATAACAAACCATTGCTGCCTTTGTGAACAAAAGGAAGAAAGTATTTACCACCTTTTCATTGAATGTCAGTTTGCGGTTGACATTTGGACTAAAGTTTGGGAAAGATTGGGGTTGGCTTGGGTCATGAAAGATAACTTGGGACAGTTTGTGGATAATTGGGATTGCCCATTCCATCATCCAAGACTAATCCTTTTATGGAAGATTATCCCACCATATGTATGTTGGCACATATGGAAATAAAGGAATAAAAGGATATTCAGGGAGGAAAATAGGACGGTTGAAGTGGTTTTTGGAGTGATGAACAAACTGTTGAAGGAAAATCTAAGGGTAGCTAAATACAAGATGCCAAAGGAGGAACCCAAAAGACTTGAAGGCATTGTGGCTGAGAATTGGGGTTGTCAAGAGGATTTCTTCCTATTTGATAACTTCGCTAGGAGGAGGAGACAACAGACAATATGGAGACCATCCACCATCACAAAGTATAAATTGAATTTTGACGGAGCTGCAAAAGGAGGACAACGAGCAACTGGAGGTGTATTAAGAGACAAGAATGGTAATGTGCTATTGGTTTATGTAGGCCAAGTGGAGATTGGTAGCAATAATGTGGTAGAAGCTATGGCATTATTATGGGGTCTTCAACTCTTTAGGGAAAGAAACATTTTAGAGTTAACGATAGAAGGGGACTCCAAACTAGTGATCGATTGGGTAAAGGGGGAGGCAAAATTGGGATGGAAGATTAGAAATATCATCCTGGATATTAAAAATATATTAGAGGAAATGAGAATGGTCCACCAGCAGCATATCTATCGAGAGGGTAATCAAGTGGCAGACGCTACGGCTACCATGGGGTTTAACGTTAGGGCAATCACGTGCTGGAAAAATTTAGTTGATATCAACGAAAATCTAAGGATGTTGATATCCAAGGAAAAAGGTGGAAAAATTCAAAATGGTGATCACTAAATTTAAAAGTAAGGCCAAATTTGGCAAGATGGAAAACTTTGTCGCTAAATTAAACTTTGGTGTTTTGGAAATAAGAGACAGACCTGGCCGTACAAATGACAAGTGGAGTAATTACAAATTAAAGAAATTGTCTTTTCATAATTATGGAAACTTGTTGCAAGCTTCGAATCGCTCTCCAAAAGGAAGTACGATAGATATTATGGATTGAGATGTCAAAAATCGACGGGGAGAGAAAAGTAGGTTTTTTAATACCCATGAATCTAATAATAAGATGTTATGGGATTCTGGAGCACATCATACACGGGTCTGTAATTTTGATCCCTATTCCGTCAAAGGATTTAAGCAAGAGAGTAGCCACAAAGAATTTGAAAGTGATAAAGTTCTAATGCATATTTTGGAGGAAGAGAGGCCAGATAGTGGAGGAATTGAAATGGGAGATGATCTGAATCGGTTGGAACCAACGAGATTAGAGAACCTCAAGGATAAGATGGTGACCTGGTATCTTCAGAAAGAAGGGGATTTTTTGCCCTATATGATGTCCATGGCTGGGTACGATAAAAATTGTGTGTTACAATTTATGAATAATTGGAACGATAGAAAGGTTACAATCAATGACATTAAATTTCAGGTCATGGAGGAGGTAATTGCCATGGCAACATGACTCACAGTGAAGGGAAAAAAATGGAAGAAATTCACTAAAGTCTTGGATGAGGCTAGCATGAATAACTTCTTTGCGGAGAATGAGGAGTCGATTCACTACAAAGGAGGGTTTAAAAGGGATAAGTTACCTAAGCCCTGGGATGATGTGTGTCTAGTCCTAATGAAGTATCTCACATTGGAAGGCAGGTCTGGAGTGTGCTATTATTATCATTTTCTTTTGTTGAATCACTTTAGAAATAGATATTTCATTTCCATTCCATTTTTCCTTCTGCATTCGCTTGAGGATATGGTTAATGATATTAGGGAAAAAAAGAATAAAGGCTTAAACTTCACCATTATTCATCAGGGGTTAATTTTTCGTTTGTATTAGTTCCACTTAGCTTTGTGTCCCCCCAGAGAGGTTGTACTAAAAAATCCCCGCCATAGTCCGGTTTCCCCCCTGAGCTCCAATACGAGGATGAATATCCATACTCCTAGGCCATCTCCTAGCAAGGATACTAAGAAAAAGAAAAAACCTGACATAGCCCTAGAACAAAAGGGAAACAAAAAAATTAAAGTTGAAAAGGTGGTTGAGGTTGTTGGAGAGGATTCTGGTGAGGATATTGGAGAAAAAGCAAGAAGAAGGTATGGTAGGTTAGCTCAGTCCCAGGCTAGGGTTAAGCAGAAGTCCATCAGATACCCTATTGAGGAAGTTGAAGAAGATAGCTCAAGCAATAATAGTGACAGAAGGGAGGAGAAAAATATTTCCAACTCCAAAAATGATGAAGGTAATGAGGAGGGGGAAAAAAGTTCCAATTCTGGGAACAGTTTGATGGATGATACTCAAACTCAAGTGCTGGACGACAAAGAAAGGAATACTGAGACAACCCATGTTTCAGCTAGCTTCTCACTTAAACCTATTACTTTTTGTGATGAGATGGGCAAAAAGGATAATTCCCCAATTACCATTTCTTCCCCTGTTAAGGAAAATTTGAAGATTTCCTCTAACCCACAGGTGCTGTAGGATAAACCATAGGGACATAAAATGAAGGAGGTTGCTGCAAAGAAGGTCGAGGAGCATAAAGAGGAGACTGAGGCAGTGGAGGAGCATTACATGAACCTGGAGGAAAGGGTCAAAGCTTTGGAGGAGGGGGTTTTTCACCTTCTCCAAGTTTGGACTTAAAGTTACTCATGCAACTACCCTCCAATTGCTGGCACAAGAGAAGGAGGAAGCTGGCTTGGACATGGAGGACAACAAATTACTCTTTAAGTTTCTTGCCAATGACTGGGCCCAGATTCTACTTCATGCAAGGGGAAAAGGGAAAAAAGAAATCTAAGTCTTTTTTAGTTCTGTTCAGTTATGGGGATCTAAGGATCCAAAGACTTTATACACTTTTTTGGCAGTTATGGTTTTGCTGGTATTCAACTGTATTTAAGTTTTTATTAGGCATGGGTGCCTTTATGGACTATGTGGTTAGTAGCTAGGTTGTTTCCTTTCTGGTTCTAACTTTTTGGTCTTTGGTTTAAGTCTCTGCCTACTCGTACTCCTGTTCTATTTGTCTATTTTTGTTACTGGCTAGTAATGTGCTGGTTACCAGCCTTTTGACTGTTAAGGGCCGACCCCCTTGTTTTTGGTCGCTTTTAATTTCAAAGACATTATGAAGTTGTTAACAATACTTAACTAAATTTGCTAAAGAGAAATATAGAATAGAGTTTACTTAATATGAAAGGAAAGATGATAGTGAAATTAATCAAAGTTAATATGTGCTTGCAATAATTACTCCCTAGTTGGTTATGACTGTGATATAAAATGAGGTTGTTGATACAAAATGTTAGATTTCTTTCTGAATCTGATTCTTACAAGTCTCTATCATTTGCCACTTGATGGCCCAATTGACTTGACAAGAGTCTAGTCTAGGTTAATTAGTCTTCTCGCATGGAAATGAAAATTCCATTAAAGACAAATGGAGGAGCATAGACAGAATGGCGTCTAGCTGAGTCTTCTTGCACGTAAAGGAAAATTGCAGTAGTAAAAAATGTTACGACTTCATTCATTCATCATATTTGGGAAGATGTATTTTGAATTAAAATGGAAGATGAAAAGTTGTAATGCATTTCAATTTTGGGTTAATTGACTTAAATATCATATATCATATATTCACAAATAGTAAAAAAAATCAATTTTAATTTGTGCTTAGCGTGTGATGTTTTAAAGGCTGTAAACATAGTATATGAAATAGTTAAGATTGATGGGCTTGATTTGTATACTAAAACGTTAAAAAATCAAAATTGATTTTTTAAAAACTTTATTTTTCATTAATTGACTTAACACAAAGACTTGACTTACATGAAAGACTAGACGGAATAATGTGCAGCTCATCTTCAGTCTTGCCATCATTCAGAAAATGTGCTCACTTTCGTCTTAATTAATCTTCTTCCACGCAAAGAAAATTCCTGTAATGACAAATGGCTTGATTCTAAGAATAGACTGAAGCATGCGCACTTCTAAGGAAAATTGCGCTGCAAACAAAAGCTAAAGGATTAAAGTCGCAACACGTTTCCATTTGCTCTCTCAGATCGTTCAGTTTAGTGTATTGGGACAGTCTTTACTGCTTTGAATTATCCGCTCATAGAAATCATTGCCAAAGATGGACTGTTTTCTTTTGATCTCTCTATACGACGTATATAGTAGTAAGTACGTATTATGTAATACCCTCTCTTATGCATTTGGTCCTTTTATTCTAAGATATAGATTTAATTAATATTCTTATATA